>PVJA010003533.1:63861-94368 GCA_004027025.1 Myocastor coypus | reverse complement strand
TACCAGATATTGAAGTCAGGAACCTACACTTGCCAGACAGATGTTTATTCTACTGATCTATCTCCTGGCTCCAACTTTGGAGTTCCTGGAGGTTTCAGGCTTTGTTTCACATGTAGTTCCATAATGCTAATCTCCAAGATTAGACACTCAGATATTGGTTTTGTCTTCGCATCTTCAGTGGTAATATTAACATACATGCTGACAGCTCAAGTTTATATTTTACTTCATACTCAAAAGTAATTTAAAGTAAAGAGTTCATATGTATCTTTAAGTATTAAGTAAGATGAAAAAGGATTACAGAGGAAGTGTACTTAGAATAACACTATATATTGCTCAGCGTGTCTACACGAGGAGGTATGAATGAAAGATCTTCAGCCTAAGGCACTACATACATAGTAGATACTGACAAAAAGTTAATTCCAATACAACTGTCAGAATGTGCAAACATATTACTGTTACGAAAACATGAGAAGAAATGAATAGAATAGGAGAAATGATGCTAAATGTAATAACAATAGAAAATAGTAAATTTTATTTCTCAGTATTAGATCATAGCAACAATAAGTGGAAAGAATAGAATCAAGATTATTTTATTCATGAATAAGTCAGAAATTTACCCTGAATCAGGCTTCTGAAATAAATGGATAAATAACAAATTGTTGCCATTTTCCATATGTCAAACTTACCTTTCATGATCTTTATTAATTTTCTTGAACCAACACCCAATCCATGAGTAAATAGTCTGAATCTTATTAACAGGAAGCAGCTGCTGTTCCAAACGAAGTAAATTGAGAGGAAGAAAATATTCTTTTTATAGGGCCTTTTGAAAAGAATATCTGTAGAAGCTCTGCAATATGAACAAATGTAAAAATGCATGCATTATATTTAACTAGAATAAAACAGATGGAGTCAGTTTCACTGTTCTGAGATGTTAAAGGGCAGACATTTCAATCTTTTTATTTTATTTTACTTTTTGTCTTCTCTACACTAAAAAAAAAAAAATGGTCCTGTCTTTGACAGGTTGCTGCTGGATGTGGCCTTGTTACTGAGCTCAGCCAGTCTCGTGAACTACTTTGATTACACAGGACCCTGGTGCTGTGAAATTCGGGCAAAAACATAAGCCTAGGTTCTTCTTTAACAAAAAGGAAAAAGTTTTGGAATAACTTTTTATAATGATGAAGATCCCTTACCATGGAAGTGAGAGAACATTCAAATATTCCGGTTTTTCAATAATAAAAGTGGTTTGTGATCTTGTTTTCAGATTTGACTGATACATTCTTTTTCTCCTTTACTTTCTCATCTGTAAGTTTTATAATTTATTTTTTAATTCTTTGATACTGACCATTTCAGATACATAATAATATGTCATTCCAAATGCTTTGGTTGTATTTATAGAGCTTAGAAGAGCTTAGAAGAGAGCTTAATAGAGAACCTTACCCTGGCTACTACTCAAGTATTTTTAAAATCAACAATAATTCATATTTTGAACTGAATATGTGACCATCATATGAATGAGCAGTAATAAAATGTTACTGCATTGGGGCCCGGCGAGATGTCTCAGTGGTCTAAAGCGCCTGCTTGGGAAGCTTGGGCAGCTTCAGGGAGCGCGGTTCGATCCCCGGCACCACATGCTGCACCAGCCCTGCCTTCAAGGCAGGCTGAGCCGGCCATAAAAATGAGTGAATAAACAAACAAAGGTTCTGAAAAGAGAATAAAAATAATAAATAAAATTTTAAAAAAATGTTACTGCATTTACTAATTTGTTCATCTCTCAATGGCTCCAGTGATTGTTATATGTTGACATTTTCTGGTGTAATTTTTCTC
Organism: Myocastor coypus; assembly: GCA_004027025.1. Lineage (NCBI taxonomy): Eukaryota > Metazoa > Chordata > Mammalia > Rodentia > Myocastoridae > Myocastor > Myocastor coypus. The sequence goes on along the minus strand of PVJA010003533.1, from coordinate 92,544 downwards.
AGTTGAGTACATATTTATAATTAAGAGACTCTTATGAGTGAAATATCTAAGAATAGGTCACTAGTCAAAAATAGTACTGTTTGGGGCCCGATGGGATGGCTCAGTGGTCTAAAGCACCTGCTTGGGAAAGCTTGGGTGGCTTCTGGCTTCAGGGACTGCGGTTCGATCCCTGGCACCACATGCTACGCCAGCCCTGCCCTCGGGGTGGGCTGAGCCGGCCATAAAAATGAATGAATAAACAAAGGTTCTGAAACAAGAAAAATAAATAAATAAATAAATAAATAAATAAATAAATAAACAAAAATTCTAAAAAATAGTACTGTTAAAACATTCAATTCAGTTTTAATAGAAACATCAATATATCTTAAATATGACATGCTAAGAACTTGACATGAAAATCTCAAAAATCATTTTTTTTAGAATTATTTATTTATTTATTTATTTATTTATTTATTTTTTCTTGTTTCAGAACCTTTGCTTGTTTATTCACTCATTTTTATGGCCAGCTCAGCCCGTCCCGAGGGCAGGGCTGGCGCAGCATGTGGTGCCGGGGATCAAACCAAGGTCCCTGAAGCCGCCCAAGCTTTCCCAAGCAGGCGCTTTAGACCACTGAGGCATCCCACCAGGCCCGTCAAAAATCATTTTGGAACTATAACTGGCTCATTATATGTTAGATGAAGGACAATCCCAAAAATACACTACTAAATTGTGACATGTTGTGCCATTAGCCATTACTTAACAAAACCCATTGAGCAGGATATATTTTATATATTAAGCCGATCACATTAAACTATTTCCATAAGAATCACAAAAATTATTGGGAAGATTCTTTTATGATAGATGCTAATTTTAGCATTCATTGTACTTCAATATGTCCAATACTCAGTGTACAATTTGTTATTGTAAAAATGAATCAAACATCACAGCTCTTAAAGTCCACCAAAAAGCTTTGAGACTATAAACAAAGTTATTTGTGGAACTCAGATGCAAATATATGGACTTGGTAGGCATTTTCAAAGAACGATTTTCTCATTTGAACTCAGTTGAAGCAAATCTCACCAAGATATTTTCAACTGCCAGCTAGAATTTGTTAACTTAATTGTCTTGAAATCCTTTGTGGACAGTGGAGAAAATCCTTTAAATGCTCTGGATGGCTTGCAACCCTTGGCCCTGGGATACTGCATCTTGTCCCTTATCCACTCTCCTTCAGCCTTGTGACTCTACTTTTTGACTACCACATGCAGAGCTTCTTCGTTCTGCCAGTGTCTTCTACCATGATCCTCCATAGAAGACTGCTGGTCAGTCCCTGAATTTCCTAAAAATTTATTTCCTAACTTAGCCCTGTGCTCTTGTTGTGGGTATTAGGTACTCTGTCCTAGTGACAGATAGCAGACTAATCTAACAGTTTTTCCAATTACTTTTCTTCAAGTGTGTATACATGTACAATAGGAATGAGGCTGAAGGTGTGCATGGTAGGAAAATGGCTTTAGAGGAAGAAAATATGATATTGAAAATATTTTATTGAAAATTTCTATTACTAGAAAAGGAAGCTACTTATGACACAAAAAGTGATGGTGTGTAAACAAAATAAACAAATAAAGAATAAAACTACTGGGGCCCGGCAGGATGGCTCAGTGGTCTAAAGCACCTGCTTAGGTAAGCTTAGGCGGCTGCAGGGACCACGGTTCGATCCCCAGCACCACATGCTACGCCAGCCCTGCCCTCAGAGCAGGCTGAGCTGGCCATAAAATAAATAAACAAACAAACAAACAAAAGTTCTGAAACAAGAAAAAAAAGAATAAAACTACCAAGTTTCATATTAGCTGTCATAAAGACCATGATTTGCATTGAATAAGTAACATTGCTCTGCAGATAATCTTTGCATTCAAAGGAGTACAGTGATGTTAAATTAATGAAATATTTAAGAGGAAACCAATTGCAAATATTCATATATCATGGTTTTCTCTATGGAATATCACAAAATATGAAAATCTCACACGTAAATTTGTTGAAGAAAGAGAAGTAGTGTAAACTTTAAAAAAATTAACTCAAGAAAAAAGTGAAAAATTCAACCTTCTAATCTTCAAATAATATTTGTAATTAAAATTATTGAATAAAACAGAGGATGAGAAAAATGTGCACATTTTGTAGAGGTAAAAATTGTGCTAAAACACTTTAGCTTTCATTCAAAATTTGCAGTGTGGGATGCAATACCTAATTTGAATAAAGACTTTTGACCTTCTTTCTCTTACACATCTTATTAAGACTCATCCTTAGAAGTCCATAGATGTTTTAGACTTAGCTTTAAAGGCCCACAGATGAAAATATTATATGTAAAATAGCATATAGTATTTAAAATTATATCTAAATAGCATTAACTTATGTAATATAATTGTTACTCACTATTATCTTTTTGGAAGGATTAATATAGATATTTCATAAATTATTTAAATTGATCTTTAGCTGGGAAGTGAATTTGAGCTATGTTACTATTACACATCAAATAATTTATAGATATCTTTTCACATTCATATATGCAATGGGCTACCATAGTTTAATAAAGAGCACATTTTTAACTAAATGAAGGAAGATTACATTTTGACAGTTATAAAATTATATGTCAATTAAGAAGAAAAGTTATACTTTTTCAGTATCTTATAGTGGAAGTAGTTTTAAGTATCAAGTGTTGACTAAGGGCCAGAGAGAAAGCTCAGTGGACTAAATGCCTGCTTTGGCAGGTGCATGTGACCCTGGTTCAATCCCAAGTCCTGCCTGCCATGCTGACCACACCCCTGGGGCGTGCCGAGCCAGTGACTGAGTCCAGAGTTGGTAGCACATGCCTATAATCCCAGAACTGGGAAAGCTGAAAACAGGGGGATGACTATGAGTCCAAGATGCATAGTGAAACACTTTACCAAATTTATCACTTATAATTGATCTATGACACAATGAGGTAGAAAGTTCATACTAAGAAAACGATAAAGATCGAGCCATTTCAAGCTTCTGAATATGAAGCTGCATTGTGAAATGTCTGGGGAAAGATATAAATGCCCACATTTACTTTAGATCTTTCAATCTTAATATGAAATTCCACTCAACTCTCATGTATTTCAGTTGAAACTGTGAGAAAGAAATTACATCATGAGGACTCTGATGTCATTAGAGGATCATCCAACAGATGAGCCCATATCTGAAGGAGTCAATAAAGTTATGGACCAATTAGAGATGCTGTGCAGCCAGTGGTGTGTCTCTGCGTGCTGTAGTCTCACTCTGGATTCCTTCTTTTCACTGTACTTCCTAGAGAGTACAGGTGCAGCGGCTTCCCTGTCCCATTCCATCTATGACGCTGTTTTGTCATTAGAGCCACCTGCCTACAGAATGAGACCTCTGAAATCAGCCAAAGCAAGCCTTTCCTCCTTCCTACAGGGCCTGTCAGGTTCTTGTTCCCTCTGGCAAAAAGCCTCACTAATACAGTTTGGAATACTTTCATTCATATATTTTGGACAAATATATTACTCTGTCAAAAGGGCTCAAGACTCCTGGACAGCCAAATTCAGAAAACTAAGCAGAAGGTACAAATGAACATTGAATTTAAAAATCTTTCCCAAGTGGCTGTGAAGAGAGTCATATCAGATGTTTAGGACCTGGGTACATCTTTGATAATTGTTTTCTTTAGTCATCCTAATATAACAGATTCTAACTATCTCTTGAGAGCTAATTACTGAATATTTATCAGTTTCCCAATTCGTTCTAAAATGTTAAGTCTCCAGGGAATTTTCGGCCTTTCAGACCTATTTCTCACTGTAGTTATTAATTTCTCCCTCCCTAACTCCCTCCCTCTCTCTCTCTCTATCTGTCTATATATATATATATATATATATATATATATATATATATATATATCCCTAAGATTTTAAGCAAATACAGTAAAATATTTTTAGGTTAGAGTAAGGGAAAATTATCACATAAAATCCGAGAAAAAATTTTTCTTTATCCTCGTCCTCTCTCATATGCACAATATGTGGTCTATAAAATGAAGATATCAGTTTGATTACCTCATCAGTAGTGCCTGTTTGATTAAAAATATATTTGAAAGTTTTTAAAAATAAAGCATCGCTCCATTTAAATTTGTGACATAATCAAATCTTTTTATAGTTTTGCAAATTGTACTCCACAGTACTCACGTATTTACATGTGGTGTTTTTGAAAGTGATTGAATTTCAGAGTTGCTATTGTGATTAGTGGACTAATCTACTTACAGTTTCGTAGTTGAATGTGCTGTCCTATGGAGTAGGAATGTTTGAAGGAGGTGAATCACATATCACACTGTAGAATCAATTTCTCTTGCTCTTGTTCTTCCTGCTATCTCAGGTTTCTGGACAAATGTTGACTCTTTTTCCATTTTATCATTATCAACTTTGCAAAACCCAACAATGGGTTTATCCTTCTGAAACAAACAGGCCAGTCCTCATCTTTTTGGTAGTATTCAGGTAATTAGACGTAACGGTGGCAAAGTTGACGCACCTGCCTTTGCTGATACTAGCGTGACACTATTATTCCTTTTCTGAATTGCATGTTGGACTGGTTCTTCTGTTGCTCCATATCCTCATGTGCTTCCACTTCTTCGACTCACTCTCTGTGTTGTCTTGACAACCATGTCTGTAAAATTCTCCAGAATGTGTACTAATATGTTATTGGAACTTTAATATGTGATTAGACCCCTAGAATCTAATTATGTGCTCCTGGTCAACAAAGGAAAGGCATGAGGTATCACTACTCCAGGCCTGTAATTATACTGCAACACTACTGTGGAAGTATGATTTTTTTTTTTTTTTGCCTTTTTGCCTTTTTGAGACAGGGTCTCACTATGCAGTTCAGGCTGGCCTTGAGCTCACTTTTGTAGCCCAGGCTGGTCTCGAACTCGCATCGATCCTCCTGCCTCAGCCTCCCGAGTGCTGGGATTACAGGCGTGCGCCACCACGCCCGGCTATGCAACACTACTGTGATAAAATCAGCATATTACTGAGAGAAAGATAGACATGAGGATCAGTGGAAGAGATTAGAAGTTGCAGACACAGCTATAAGCACAATCAGTCACGTTTTCTTTTTCTTTTTTTTTTTTTTTAATTTTATTTATTTATTTATTTTCTTGTTTCAGAACCTTTAGTTTGTTTATTCACTCATTTTTATGGCCGGCTCAGCCCGCCCTGAGGGCAGGGCTGGCGCAGCATGTGATGCCAGGGATAGAACTGCGGTCCCTGAAGCCGCCCAAGCTTTCCCAAGCAGGCGCTTTAGACCACTGAGCCATCCCGCCGGGCCCCCTAATCACGTTTTCTTTGACAGAGGGGCAAAACATTTTCCCTGGAAGAGACATAGGCTCTTTAATAAATATTGCTGGGAAAAAATGGCTTTTCATATGCCAAAGGTTAAAATTAGATCTATGTCTATCACCATACACTAAACTACAGACAGAATGAATCAAAGTTAATTAAAACTGAAACTCTAAAACTTCTACAGAAGGAAATAGAAATTTTAAGGATATAGGAGTAGGTGCAAAGTTCATGAAAAATAACCAAACTGTACAGGAAATATTTCAAAGAATGAACAGCTGGCAGATCATCTTCTTGAAAAGCTTTTGCAATTCAGAGAAAATCACAAACAGAGAAAAAAGCCATGAATTGTGAAATGAGTATAGCCAACTGCCCCTCTGAAAAAAGACATTCTCTTTAAAAGTTATTAAGAGCTAACAAAATTCAGACACCCCAAATTCAAAGACCCAATCCAGAAATGAATGTGTGAGATGAATAAACAGTTCTTAGATGAAGAAATGCAAATGACAAGAAATTATGTGAAAAATATTTAATATCATTGGTCATTTGAGAAATGCAAATATAAACAACACTGAGGTATCATCTCACCTCAGAAAGAATGCCTATTATCATGAATCAGCAAATAACAAGTGCTCAAGAGGCTGTGGGGAAAAGGTAACCCTTCCAGTTGGTGGAAATGAAAATTGATACAACCACTACGGAAATCAATGCGGAGATTCCTCAGAAAGCTAGTACTGGCAGTTCCATTCTGTGCAGCTATTCCCCACCTGGGTATTTTTCCAGGGAAATATAAGCATCGTACAACAGCCATTTAGGTGAACCCATGTTTATTACAGCTCAGTTTATCATAGCTAAGTCTTGGAAACAACTCAAATGCCTATCAGTTGAGGAGTGGAGAGAGAAGACCTAAGTTCAATCCCTGTTTCAGCAACTTTAAAAACCTAGTTGTATATTCTAGAGTAGAATATTTTTCATGTTTTTCTTCTGGATGCAAAAATAATTACCCCCAAATTCTTAGACTCCCTGTCTGTGGCTGTTATGAACAACGTGGTATTATTCTGGCCCTAGTTCTTACTCTTTCAGTTCTTGTGATAGATATTTGCATTAGCCTTCATGTGCAGTCACGTTTATTGTGTTTTCACCATTATGAGACCCAAAGACCAATAACATGTTAAAGATGATAAGTGATAACTTCTCCACAATATTTTCATAATTTGGCAAGGAGAAACATCAATTTGTTTCATGTATTCATAATGAAATAGAAAAAAATATTCTGTCTTTGAGAAATATGAATGTATCTTCTGTATTGCAGACTCATAATTTTGCTGTTAGTATTGTCTAGCCTCAATAATGTCCTGAGCTATAGTATTAGTATCTCGTGGCATAAATTTTATGGCCCATGTAACTATCAGAGTTTAATTTGTCACTTATCTTGCCCTAAATTTGAAATTTGATTCTTATCTCTCTGCCTTGTAAATATTGTGTTTTGGTCTTGCTTCCTAGACAGCAGATCATCAGGCAAATCTGATTGGGAAATTTTTATTGGTGGAGTGAAAAAGCACACAAAAGCATCAGTATGAGAAAAGACAGAAAAGTCTAATGTTTTACTAAGCATCATTTCAAAGAAAACAGGGGCTCAGGAGGATGGCTCAGTGGTCTAAAGCGCCTGCTTAGGAAAGCTTCGGCGGCTGCAGTGACCGTGGTTCAATCCCCAGCACCACATGCTGCGCCAGCCCTGCCCTCAGGGCAGGCTGAGCAGGCCATAAAAACAAACAAACAAACAAACAAACAAAAGTTCTTAAACAATAAAAATAAATAAATTCTATAAAAAACACACACACACACACACATACAACATGTAACTCTTCAGTCTGGGGTTACTTCAAGAAATCATATTTCATGTCAATTTCTTTAAGAAAAACAAGGAAAGAAGGTTCTCTGTGGTTCCTTTTTTTTTTTTTTTTTTTGTAGAAAACTTATTAAGGAAACCGTTCACCTAAAAAGGGAAGCTATGAAGGTGGACATTTCAGACTAAAAGAATCTACTGCTGTGAGTCTAGAAGGGGAGTTTCTACAGCCTGTTCATAGCAGGGCACAGTAGGGTCACACATGCTTATTACTCCTTGTAGTCTCTGACAACTATCTGGGTTATTGCTCCCTAGTTGGTAGGACAAAAGACATTATGCTCAAAATTAAGGAAGAAAGGGTTTATTTATCTGACAGTCTATGGAGGTTTCAGCCCATGCTCGACTGGCTCCAAGACAGACGGGCACATGGCCAAGGGCAGCAGTTCGTGGTTCCAGAAAACAGCAAGAGGGAAAACGCAGAAGCATCAGAAACATTTGCAATGCAAGTGGCAGAGAGCAAGCTTCTCTCCTTTATAATGCATTCAGGATATGATGTAGGACTCACACCACAATCCCTACAGACTATACACATAATGCCAGCACTGGATCATGAATTAATCACAAACTCTATCCACATCATGACAAGATGAGGCTTTGAAGGGATCTTTACACACAAACTGTAACAACTGTAAGTCAAGTTGGAATACTTAGACAAAAAAACCTTAGCCTCCAGACCCAGGGTAGTATGCTTATTTTATCCTCTCTAAAGGCAATGAGTGAGAGCCACACTATAATTAACAGTGGAAACACCAGATGGGGAGGTTACCCTTCCTTCCAATTAACTAGCACTTCTTAGCCTACATAAAACCACTTCTCAAAAACATAAACCTTCAAAGATATCAATTTCAATCTTTTAAAAATAATTAAAAATATTTTAAATTGAATATAGTCCATGATTGGGGCCCGACAGGATGGCTCAGTGGTCTAAAGCGCCTGCTTAGGAAAGGTTAGGCGGCTGCAGGGACCGCGCTTTGATCCCCGGCACCACATGCTGCTTGATCGCTGCCCTCAGGGCAGGCTGAGCTGGCCATGAAAATAAATAAATAAATAAACAAACAAAAGTTCTGAAACAAGAAAAATAATAAAAATAAATTCCTTAGAAAATGAATATAGTCCCTGATTTCACAGGTGGTCTCAGAATTAAAATAAATATTTACTTTGTATTTCCTTTACTATTCATTTAAATTTGACCACTTTATGAGCAGAATGCCACCTGGGTCTTACATTTTTGTCCCATGTGATAAAGAAAATTTCAAATTCCCAATAAGTATGACTTAGAGAGATGTCGCTTCCCTAGTTAGGACCCAAACTGATACACGACAGTGATTATCATGGCATGGCATAGAGACACTGAAAGATGCCCCATGTAGAATTTTCTTTTCTTGGAATTTTATTTATTTATTATTATTTTTTAAAGAATTTTTTAGTTTTTTTTTTTTCTTGTTTCAGAACTTTGGTTTGCTTATTTATTTATTTATTTTTATGTCCGGCTCAGCCTGCCCTGAGGTCAGGACTGGGAAAGCATGTGGTGCCAGGGATCAAACCGCGGTCCCTGCAGCCGCCGAAGCTTTCCTAAGCAGGCGCTTTAGACCACTGAGCCATCCTGCCAGGCCCCCTGTGTAGATTTAAACGTGGCAACCCTAAAAAATAATCTAGCTCTGGAAACCAGCCTTTGGAATGTTAATCACAATGTGGTTTGCTACTTTGCCTGCTTCTCAAGGTGCCCCAAAACCCAACTAAGTGAAAGCCTTTTGAAGCCTGGTTTCTAATGTGTGATAAAAAGTGTGTGTTTCTCCTTGTATTAATACAAGAGATGTTGATTAGCACCATCCCACTTTCACCAGTTGATTTTAAAATATTTAAATTTTGTCAGAGGATATATTAACTCCTCTGCTCTCTATTGTAATTCACAAGGACCTAGATTATCTCGACATTCCACACAATATCATATTAATATAGCAAATTACATGTACTTTTCCCCTGTTAAGACATAAGCAAACAGAAGGGTGAAAGATAAATCTTTTTGATACTCAGAGGCCTGAGATATTTAAACCACATATGACAAAATAGATAGAGGATGTTTAAATTAAAGATGAATTGACATTACCTCCTTGAAAATACACTCACATTGAACATGCTTGAAAGTACTTGCCACTTTTTAAAGCATTTCTTTTGTGGGCTTTTCTATGGGATCTGCTGAAAACATATGTTAAATGCTATGAGAGCATGCCATCCCATCCAAAAGACTGCCTTAGTCCTAGATCATGAAAATGGAGTAGTGTGTTCTTTTTCACCATTTCTTTAGAATCTGGAATAGGGTAAACTTTTTGCTCATATACACAGTCAAAATGGTCATCAAAAGTAAATGGTTTTAATTGAATCAGGAAATCAATGCAGTCACAATAGCAGACGTAAAGATACTCAGAAAGTTTACTTCTAGAACCAGTTCAATAATTGGCAAAAATAGTAAGGTAAGTGTATATGTCTTCCGGTACATTTAAAAAAAATCTGGATAATAATTGCAGTTTTACTGGGCCTTCTATGCATATATGACTTTATAGTTTGTTACCAGAACATTTTTCTTAATTTATAGGATGCTTTATTGCACTTTGCATCTTCTGCTATTGAAATACTAGTTCTTAGCCATCATATGGGCTTGTGAACATTGATTCACTGCTGTGATGCTGTATTCAGGACATAGAAGGTCTCCAGTTTTCAGTTCAACAAGGAACAGGTAACTGCAGCATGTCAGTGAGCCCAAAGCCAGCCTATTTGGTGATGTGGAAAATATATTAAATAAACGATCCTGATAAAAACAAAATTTTTCTATAAATATTCATTATATAATGAGAACAATAAAGTTTGGTAAACGATATTACTGCCGTTTTGGAAATATATTCCTCATTAGAGTGAATCTCTTCTAACGGACTGACCCTAAGTGTCATTGGTGATATTACATGTCAAGCAGGTTTAGCTACAAGTGACACACTGGCACATGCAGACAGTGCCATGAGGTCCAGAAATGAACTAATTTATCGCACTGTGTGGTAAGACATGTCCACAAAGTCATGAACTTATATGATATCTTAGCTTCTTTTTACCCGTTGCTGGGACAAATACTCAACACTCAAAATGAAGGAAAGAATGGTTTATTATCTTACGGTTACTGGACGATCAGTCCATATTCGGCTGCCCAAGGCTGAGTGGAACAGGGCAGAGAACGTCCAGTTCATGGCAGTGGGACAGCAACCATCAAGGCAGAGGCAAAGGACCAAATAGGGGAGCAGAGAGCAACAGCTCCAGTCTGTGTCTCTATCTCTCTTTAAGTTACATCGGCCTTTCTGCCTTAGCCTATCCACCTCAGGCTACACCTATAATTCCCAGTAGTACTCAGACTGATAATCTCATCAGTACCAAAACACACAATCCCAGTGACTCATGAGTCAAGTCTCAATCTATAGAATTCCTTGTCCCATGATTGCAGGAGGCTTTGGGGAGAAAACTAGACATAAACCATAACATTCTGCCCTTGGACTTCCAAAGTCTCATACATATCTCTTTGTATAAAAGACATTTTAGTCCATCTGGAAGAGTTGCCAAAGTTCCAACAGTTTCAGCATTGCTGAAAAGTCCAAGTCCCAAGTCTCCTCTAAAATCCAAGGCAAACTCTCAACTGTAAGACCCTGTAAAACAGAAAAGTTACACATATCCAACATTAAAATGCACAAGCTAAACTTTAGCATTTCAAAAGTTGCAAACAACAGGGGAATACAAAACACTGCGAAAAACACATGTCCAAAATCCAGCAGGGTAAATATTAAATCCCATAGTTCCAAAACACTCTACAGTGAGTTGTGAACTCCAAAGGTCTTACACGGCTCAGCTCCTACAACACTCTTGTGGTAGTTTCCATGGCCTTTCTCTTAGGTTAGCTTTGGTCCCTCTTTGCACCATCCATGGTCCTGGCTTTTCCAAACTTCTGGGGTTTTCACTGAACAGGTTTCTCACACACAACTTTACACATGGCCCTCTGAAGGGCACACTGTCTGACCTCCCAGCCCTTCTTCTGAAATCAAGGTGGAAGCCTTCTTAACCAACCCCAGAACTCGCACATTCTGCATATGCCTATGTGGATGATGCGAAGAGTTGCTCTGCTGTCAGCTGAAGCAGTAGCCAGACTTCCTTCTCTCTTGGCTGTAGAAGTGGAGTGCCTGGATTGATGAACACTCTGACATTGATTCCAAAAACAATTCTCCATGCCAGTGCCATTTTGGAATCTAATTTGGCCGCTGCCGCCATTCTGATACTTGGGTCTCTGTGGGCTTTCTTCTCAAGGCAAAACCTCCCTCCTTTGCAATTCTGAGGCTGCAAAGGGTGGAGAACTGCCAACTCTTGTAATGTCCTCTGGCCATCCTTTTCATTCTTTGTTTCCTTCCCAGCAGAGGCGATCCTTTTAGCTCCATCTTTGCAGTCCACAGCTTTCCTGGTGCTTCCTTCCTGGACAAACTCACAACATTTTAAATCATCCTTCTTGGTTCTTCACTCTTGATTTTCAACATAAATCTGGCTAAAAATCACCAATAATAACCAGGCAACCTCCGCAGTAGTTCACTGCTTGGAAATATCTCTTAAAAATTAATCATTCGGTCATGCTTCTTCTCAGTGTTAGGCAAAGTCTCTGGGCAAGAGCAAAATTCGGACAGACTTTCAACCAATCCATAGCACAAGTTGTCTTGAGTCCAATGACCAATCCTGTCCTTTTTTCCAGCAGAAACTTCCTCAATCTGGTCTTTACAGGCAGCCCTCTGTCAGTCTTCTGGTCTGAGTTCTGACCAGAATCTCCTCTGCAGAACCACTGAAGCTTTTCTAGCTCTTCACAAATAGAAGAGGTCTCCAAACCTGTCCAATCTGTGCTCTTAAGCTATTCTTCATACCCAGGATTCAAACCAGTCTTCTGGTCTGAGTTTTGAGCAGAATTTCCTAAACAGAACATCCAAACCTGTTCCACTGCTTTGCTTGCAGCCAACATCTCTGAAACTTTCCTATCTCTTCCTGTAAGCCATTCCGAAAAGCTTATACTCCACCTGGTCAGGTTAGTCACAGCAATGATACCACTTCTCTGGTACCAATTTCTGTCTTAGCTTTTTTTTTTTTACTCGTTCGAGGGACAAATACCTGAGACTCAAAATGAAGGAAGGAAAGACATTATCTCACAGTTACTGCAGGGTTCAGTCTATATGTGGCTGGCCCAAGGCTGAATGGAACAGGGCAGAGAGCATCCAGTTCATTGCGGCAGAACAGCAACAACCAAGACAGAGGCAAAGGACCAACCAGGGAAGCAGAGAGCAACAGTCCCAGTCTGTTTCTCTGTTTCTCTTTAAATTACATCAGGCTCTCTGCCTTAGTCTATCCACCTCAGGCCACACCTATAATTTCCAACAGTACTCAGGTTGGTAATCTCATCAGTACTAAAGAACATAAACCCAGTAACTCATGAGTCAAGTCTCAATCTATAGAAGTCCCTATGCCATGATTGCATGAGGTTTCGGGGAGGGCAACTATATAAAAATCATAACTTATGGATTAGCTTTAGAAGAACAAAATGAATGAACTTAAGGGAAAAACCAAAGCTACGTATGCTTACTGAAGCTCCTCATAGAGGAAATGAACTGCATAAAATAAGAACAGCACAACAGTACTTGATCTGCAGAACAATGATCATGATGATGCTACTTTGCTTGAGAAAAAGGAAAGCATGAAGTCTTCTTGTTGGTTCAAGAAGCTAATGTTAGAGTAGAGAAACAGTCCTTCAAAGAAAAATCTGGGCAAGTCCATAGGGTAAACGGTTTTAGTTTTTATACTAACAGTGCATCTGTTCTTAGTCTACATTTTTTTCTGTCAACGCTGTAACCAGGGTCCACAAATTAATATTTTATATAATTTTACTACTTTTAATAGGAATAACAAGACAGTTCAAAATACTTTAGTAGGACACTCACAATAATTAATGCAGTACATTAACCATCCAGCACAAAAGTTTAACCATGAGGCATAAAAAATAAAGCCAGATAAGTATGCTGAGTTGTAAAAGGCTCAAGTCAACAGCTTCCAACAATGCCAGTTCTGCTGATAATCCACTACTATTATGGAATATTTAACTACGCATACCACCACTTTATCTTAGCTCAATGAGAAGAAATATTTGTGGCCATAGTGTTTAGAAAAATTATCATGTCTGTATCTTGTACTTTGAACATTCCAAATTAAAAGTTACCTACACACTGGAATCATTTGACTTTGGTAATTAGAGCTGCTTCACCTGAACAAGTAGGTCAGTGGATCAAAGTACCTGCATGCAGGCACAGGGGCAGGGGTTTGATTCCTAGGCCTGCAGTGCTGGCGTTGCCTCTGCAGCATCCTGAGAGGGCAACTGAGGCTGGATATGGTGATGTACACGTGTCATCCAAGGTTGGGAGGCTGTAAACAGGGGAATCACTACAAGTCCAATCTACCAGTGAGACCTGGACACCTGCAGATCCTTCCCTAAACTACAAGAGAGAGAGAGAGAGAGAGAGAGAGAGAGAGAGAGAGAGAGACAGAGAGACAGAGAGAGAGACAGAGCAGAGAGAGAGAGAGAGAGAAACTGTGTCAGAGGAGAGAGCATTCACTTGTACGATGGAGATAGAATAGCAAAGGATAAAGAAGGGCTGTGAGGAAAGAATACATAGAAACTAATCAAGTGTTGTTGATACAAGGAAAGATTTTACATTTTATTAAATGCAGATGTTATCTCAAATACAATAAGAGCTCATAAAGCTTAGCTAGTATTTCCTATTAAAAGATATTTTAGGTGCCTGACGGGATGGCTCAGTGGTCTAAAGCACCTGCTTGGGGAAGCTTGGGCGGCTTCAGGGACCCTGGTTCGACCCCCGGCACCACATGCTGCGCCAGTCCTGCCCTTGGGGTGGGCTGAGCCAGCCATAAAGATGAGTGAATAAACACAGGTTCTGAAACAAGAATAAAAATAATAAATAAAAAATTCTTAAAAAAAGATATTTTATAAGATATTACTATTACAATACAAATACATTGAAATGCTGAAAATAAACTAATGGTAGGCTGAAGATCAAATAAATGTGAGTGTTAAAAATTCTAAATCTATAAGAATATTCACATTTTTCTATATTAAATTATATTATATTTATATCTTCATATGGATGTTATTTTTATTTGAACATTTAATTTTAATTGTCTTCACTTATCTTGTCAGAACTTGGCTTATAAGCCGGGTGTGGTGGCTCACACCTGTAATCCCAGCACTTGGGAGGCTGAGGCAGGAGGATCGGTGCGAGTTTAAGACCAGCCTGGGCTACAAAAGTGAGCTCAAGGCCAGCCTGAACTGCATAATGAGACCCTGTCTCAAAAAGGCAAACAAACAAACAAACAAACTTGGCTTATACAATTCTCTAAAATTATTTCACTTATTTTTGATATGCATACTGATAAACATTGAAGCTTTCTTATTCTAGAAGCTTTTAGTTTTTAAAATTTTTTTTTTCTTGTTTCAGAACTTTTGTTTGTTTGTTTGTTTATTTTTATGGCCGGCTCAGCCTGCCCTGAGGGCAGAGATGGTGCACCATGTGGTGCCGCCTTAGGTAGCCGCCTAAGCTTTCCTGAGCAGGCGCTTTAGACCACTGAGCCATCCTGCTAGGCCCCAGCTTTTCATTTTTTATTTTTTATTTTTTTGTCTTTTTGAGACAAGGGTTCAGGCTGGCCTTGAGTGCACTTGTGTAGCCAAGACTGGTGTCAAACTCACACCAATGCGTCCAAGTGCTGGGATGGCAGGCTTGCACCCCAATGCCTGAATTTTTAGCAGCTTTTCTCCTCTCTGGTTATCACAAATCCTCTGACTAACCAAGTATGAAGAAGAAAAGAATAAAGGTAAGCATCAAAAGAAGAAGAAAAGGGAGTAGGAAGAGGTGAAGGAAGAACAGTAAGATGAAATACTTGTTGTAACAATGTGACAATGTATTCATATTATTTATATTTGTAGAAAACTATTCACCATGTAAATCACTTTAACTTCATTTAAAGATAATTATTCTCAAAATCAAAATCGTAACATTTATAAGCAGCAATCCGCCCATCCTCGTTCAGTATTTATCTTTTTAACCACAGAACTATTAAATATTCATCATTCTTACCAACATGCTCAAATTCCTAATACTAGTTTAGAGGAGTCTATAAATTAGTTATCTGAAGATGTGAGGACAGTGGAACAGTACCTGTACCAATCTTCTATTAATTTATGAGCCACTGAACTGTCTTTAGACATTACTAAAAACAGGCAGGTTAAATGTCATCACATTCATAGACATTCTCTTGCCAATTTTGTTGTTATTTTAATTTAAGAAAATATGTTGTCTGTTACTTTTCTCTCATTTCTGGACGAAGTACCCAGCATGCAAAATTAAGGAAGGAAAAGTTTATTTAGCTCACAATAGAGGTTTCAGTTCATATCTGGCTGGCTCCAAGGCATGACCCATGGCAGAGGCTGGCATTTCATGGCCATAGCAAAGAGCAAAAAGCAAAAGGAGGAGGAGCAGCTGCAGCTGTCCCCAAGGCCCTCCCTCCTCCTTACACTTGTGTGCAGATTATCTGCCCCAGCATGAGCACAGAATTTCCACTCACAATCCCAGCATTGGACCAAGAGTTAATCACACACTCTATAAGACATCCCATGAGTGCATGAGGCTTTGGTGAGACAAATAGACACAAAGTAGCATTCTGGCCCTGGCTGGCCAGACATTCACGCACATCCGTTCATGCAACAGGCATTTTAGTCCAACTCTAAGATTTTCCAAAGTTCTTGCTTTCACTTGCCCTCAATCACACAGCAGGAAAGTTTAATTATGAGACATAAAACACAGAGCTAGATTAGTATGGTGAGCTGTAAGAGGCTTAAATCAACAGCCTTCAACATTGCCAATCTCACCTGTAAACCACTGTAATTATGGAACATTGGACAATGTATACAAATACTTCCTCTTACTTCAAAAAGAAGAATTTTTTTTCTTTTCTTTCTTTCTTTACCAATAGCGATTACCAAATTTATCATGTCTATACCCTGTGCTCTGTACAACTGTCGTGACGACAGCAATGCGCAATGTGTCAGTTATGGCGGATGTATTACTAATGTGTTGTGAAACTCGCATACTCTTATCTCTTATTAAAATTAATAAAAAAGTAATGACAAAGAAAAAGATTTTCCAAATTCCCTACAGCTTCAGCATTGCTGAGAAGTCCAATTCCCATGTCTCCTCCATCATCTCTTAGCTGTGAGTACCTGTACAAATTAAAAGTTAAACATTCCCCACATTCAGTAGCACAAGATAAACATTACCACTACAAAAGGTAAAACAGTATAATATAAGGCGCTCGACCAAAGCAAGTCCAAAATGCCACAGGGCAAACTTTAACTCCTGTAGGTCCCTTTGGAATATCTGAAGAAATCAGTGGCAGACAGTGAGCTCCGTGAGGCTCCGTATCTCTCGTACTTCTGATGCTTGCAGATCACACTTCTCATTCAGGCCTGTTTTGCTCCCTCCTTGAAGCTTTTCTTAGATGATACACATTCCTGGATTTTCCAAAATTCTGAGATTTCCATTGCATATTAGACATCTCACTCACTCTCTGCCTCAGACAGTCCCATCTCAGGGGCACACTGCCTGGCTTCCCACCCCTTTTTCTGAAATCTAAGTGGAAGTTTTCTTAACCTCTTAACTCTTGAATTCTGCCTGTACGTAAAACCAATGCCCTGTGAATAATGCCAAGGGCTGCTGCCAGCTGAAGCATTAGTGAAGCTTTCTTCTCTCTTGGTTATAGAAGTTGACTGCCTGGATTGCTGAGCACAATGAACTGCTGCCATTCTGGAGCCTACTGTTACTGTTACCACCATTCCGGAGCATGGCACTCTGTAACTTTCTCCTCAAATCAAAGTCCCTTACACTTGCAGTTCTGAGGCTGCAAAGGGTGGAAACTTGTGCCTTCTATTAGTCCTGAGACTATCCTTTCCATTTTCTTGCTCTTTCTGTGCAATAGACATCCTCTTAGTTCTATCTTTTTAGTCCACAAATTTATTGGCACTTCCTTTCTTGCTAAGCTCACAACATTTTAAATATTCCTGTTGGTTCTTTCCTTCTGATTTTTTAATTTTATTTATTTTTTAAATTATTACGTGTTTAGTACAGGGTCTCACTATACAGATGGTACTTATAGGGGATACTTCCTGATTTTCAACTTCTCAAGCGCTGGGATTACAGGTATGCACTACTATGCCCAGTCTCATTTGCTGTCTCAGTGTGTCTCAGAGACAGGGCTGGCATGGCAGGCCAGGGATCAAACCCCTGGACCATGCATCTTCCTAAGATTTAATTGGGTGAGCCATCTTGCTGGGCTCTGCTTTTGATTCTTAACACAAATCTGACTAAAAGCCTCCAGTAGCTGTATCATGCCTCAATGTCTGACTGCATTCAAATTTCTTTTACAAGATTAATCTGTTTACCATATTAATCTCAGCCTCAGGCAAAATCTCTGGACATAAAAAAAAAATTCTGACACACTTTCTGCAAAGACATAACACACATTATCTGGCGTCCAATAACTAATGCAATCCTTCTTCCAATCAGAAACCTCCCCAGCCTTGTCTTTACAGGCAAGATTTCTATGAGCATCCTGGTCTTCTTAGTTATGAGCAGAAACTCACATACAGAACAGCTGAATGTATCCCAGTACTTCTATTTTAGGTGACACTTCTGAGCCCTTCTTATCCCTTCCCATAAGCCATTCCCACAGTCTTCTACTACACATGATTCACATCAATGACCTTACTCTTGGTGCCAAATTCTTCTCAGTTAGCTTTTCTTCATTGCTGGGACAAAATTATCAATGTGCAAAATTAAGGGAGGAAAGGTTTATGTAGCTCTCAGTTAGTGAAAGTTTCAGACAACATTTGGCTGGTTCCTACGCAGAATGGCCCATGGAAGAGGCTTGCGGTTCATGGCTACAGCAAAGAGCAAAAGCAGAGAAGTAGCAGCTGCATCTATTAGCAAGCCTCTCTCTTCTCCTTACACTTGTAAATAGATCATCTGTCCCAGGGTGAGTGTAGCATTCACATTCATAATCCCAGCATTGACATAAGAATTAATCATATAGGGCCCCGGCAGGATGGCTCAGTGGTCAAAAGCGCCTGCTTAGGAAAGCTTAGGCGGCTACAGGGACCGTGGTTCAATCCCCAGCACCGTATGCTGCGCCAGCCCTGCCCTCAGGGCAGGCTGAGCAGGCCATAAAAATAAACAAACAAACAAACAAAAGCTCTGAAACAAGGAAAAAAAAGAATTAATCATATCCTCTATAAGCTACCCTTTGACTGCATGAAACTTTTGTGGGACAACTAGACAGAAAACATAGCAACTTTCAGTTCTATGCTCTTTGATCTTGATTCCAAAAAAAAAAAATAAGACAACAAAAAATACAAAAACAAATCAAAATTTAAAAAACGTGATTAAACTTTTTTTTTTTTTTTTGCAAACCTAATTATAGTCTCTGATCTGAATGTTATTGTCTCCTGTCTTTCTTAATACAAAATAGTTGCTCTGTTTCCAGGGTATCTTCTTTTCTACAATTGTATTTATTATTCTTTTCTTCCTACATATAAAAATAAAGTGATTCACATATTAAGTAAAAATAGGGATGGGGGAGATAGCTCAGTAGAATGAGTGTTTGCCTAACAAATATGAGGATCTGAGTTTAATTACTAGATATGCAAAAAAATAATAACAATAATAAATAAATTAGCCGGGCGTGGAGGCTCACGCCTGTAATCCCAGCACTTGGGAGGCTGAGGTAGGAGAATCAGTGCAAGTTCGAGACCAGCCTGGGCTACAGAAGTGAGCTCAAGGCCAGCCTCAACTACACAGCGAGACCCTGTCTCAAAAAGACAAATAAATAAATAAATTAATTAATTAATTAAAAATAAAGAAATAAAAACAATAAAAAATAGTGTCAACAAAGTATTTAACATTATGTACTCCTCTGATTTGCTATGATTTTGATATTTGTCATAAAGTAATATAATGTACATTATTACCTTTTAAAAAAATTCATTCTTCAAATCAGTGCACTCATCTTTTCAGGTTAGGCAGATAAACAATCATGGTAGCAATCACTGCAATATGATAGGAAACGTATTTCTACCTTTACTTGATGTATCTCATAGCAATCATAGCATTTTATTTTTTTATTTTTTATTATTTTTTTTAGTCATAGCACTTTAAACTTCTCTAAACTTTTTACTCTGCTGAAGTTTTCCCGTGTTTTATTTTATATGACAAGAACATACTAAAATACTTCTCTATATCTATCATGGATTATATATTTCAGTCCAACCTTGATCTCTGCAATAACTAGAGTTCTTATCTTTGAATCACTGTCATTTCTTTTTTTTATTATTATTGTTATTTTTTTTCTTGTTTCAGAACCTCTGTTTGTTTATTCACTCATTTTTATGGCCGGCTCAGCCCGCCCCTAGGGCAGTGCTGGTGCAGTATGTGGTGCCAGGGATCGAACCGCGGTCCCTGAAGCCGCCCAAGCTTTCCCAAGCAGGGGCTTTAGACCACTGAGCCATCCCACCGGGCCCCATCACTGTCATTTCTAACATTTGATGCACATACAATAAAAATGATTAACCAAGGAACATAGGGAGAATTACTGTAGTTTTGTCTCCTTCCAAAGCTATCATGGCCAGGGGCTGAAGAGATAGCTCAAAGGCACAAGTGCCTGCTTGGCAATTGCAAGGTAATGAGTTTGGACCCCGGTCCCACCAAAAAAACAAAACAAAAACCTATCATGGCCACAGCATATTTATCATGTTCTCCTTTATTTTTTCGTATATTTTTTTTCTCCCCTGCCTCGCATTGCATGTCCCTCTTTTCAGATTTTATGAGTGCCTTCTCGCCTTATATGTGCTTGGAGTTGTAAGCGTGGAAACTTCCATGTTTTATTCTTTGTTGTACATCTATCTCCCACTGTGTATCTTTCTGCCGCATAAGTTCTCCTAATTTTTGCTCAGGAATAAATAAGTGAGTTAATAATTAGAAAAGAAAATTAACAAGGCGTATTGAGCTTCCAGTACCAAACTCAGATCTTCTCCACAGGAATCACAAGTTTAATGTATGCTTTTGCATTCCAAAGTGTTCTTGGTATACAATTCTTTGCTCTTGACAAATTTATATGCCTGCTCAATAGCAGTTTTATATACTTCCATCTGTTTCTCACTCTCATCAACATATTGATAATGAATATTCTTTTATCTTATAAGTGGTATAAATCATTTTAATATGACATGACATACACTCTTATGATGAAACTCTTATGTTCACTTGTATCAAAGTATTTGTATTTCTCCCTTTCTTGACATAATCTTAAGTGCATTAGAGATTACATGAAACTAATTTTTAATCATTCCCAGCATGACTGTAATATATAACATAGGTATAAATATACATAAAGCATTATTAAAGCCTAACAAATAAACTAAACTACTCTAAAATATTTATTATCAGGGGCCCGGAAGGATGGCTCAGTGGTCAAAAGCGCCTGCTTAGGAAAGCTTCGGCGGCTGCAGGGACCGCGGTTCGATCCCCGGCACCACATGCTGCACCAGCCCTGCTCTCAGGGCAGGCTGAGCTGGCCATAAAAATAAATAAATAAACAAACAAAAGTTCTGAAACAAGGAAAAAAAAAAGAAAATTAAAAAAATAATAAAATATTTTTTGTATAAAGAGACAAATAGGGACAGGGATAGGGACAGCAAGTGTGATTTCATGGAAGTAGTATTCAGAAAATTATATATATATATATATATATATATATATATATATATCCTAGTATAGTACTCCTACATTAGTCATATGCTCACATTCAGACATTTAAATAATTTAAATAATAAAGACAAAACTAATAAAAATAAAGAAAAATTCATTCCTCAATTATTGAATACAAAATAAGAGCAAGTTGATATGTATTCCTTTTGAATACTATGCCAAAGTTTTATTTATTTTTTTTAGAATTTTTAAATTTTATTTTATTATTTATCTTTCTTGTTTCAGAAATTTTGTTTGTTTGTTTGTTTGTTTATTTTTATGGCTGGGTCAGCCTGCCCTGAGGGCAGGGCTGGCGCAGCGTGTGGTGCCGGGGATTGAACTGCTGTTCCTGCAGCCGCCTAAGCTTTCCTAAGCAGGCGCTTGAGACCACTAAGCCATCCTACTAGGCCCCTGGCAAAGTTTTAAAATATGAATTTTCTTTGAAAATCTTGAAAAGAATAATGAGATTCATTACAGAAATGAAGAGGCAACATAAATGAATAAAAGTGACCTAACTGAAGTCAGGATGAAAACACGAGGGAAAGAATGGGAGCTCGTTAAACTTCGTTGAAAACTTAGTTGAGTAGAGGAGATATTTAAAAATTGTCACATTAAATTCATTAAAGAAAATAATTAAGAATTTTTAAGAAAGAAGTGACAGACACACATATGGCACTGTAATAGATTCCAAGTATGCATATTGTTTATTGTCAAAAATAATAAATTAGAAATAAAATGATTTCTAACAAAAATATCCTTTGAAATATCTGAATATATTGTTAATTTATTCAGAATAATGCACACCATGATATATTTGATGTAAAATTACTGTACTTATAGATTTAGTATAGAGTCCTGAATAGATAAAAATATAAATAATGATGATAATGATGATAATGATGATATTGATAACAGTGATGATAATAATTCACTAATGTTATCAGATTTGGAACCTGTGACTCTAGACAAAATTCTATCTCCTTCTCTCCATGTTCAGAATATACCTTAGTGCATATGACCATTCCACCACTGAGAGACATTTAGGTTATTTCCAGATACACCTCTAAAATTTTGTTTCCCTATGAATAGTTTAAATGTAAAACCTTCTAACATTTGAAATTCATAATTGGAGTAATGTGCTCTCTTCACATTTCACTGTCTTTACATAGAACTCAAACCTTTTCAGAAAATTTTGCTTCCGTTTACAGTATGAATTTATTTTGTTTTTCTTTCTAGTTCTTTTCATGTGATTGAATCTTTATTATGGTCATAATGTCATCTGATATACCAATTCCAACTGTGTCAAGTGTGACAGTCCATTGCATTGATTCTTATTAGGCCAAGAGCAACTCAAGGGTCTAACATGAACAAAGCTTTATATTCCCGTAGGTAAGCATGGCCTCATCAGCTTTGCCCCCGTGTGATTTTTTTCCAAGGGTTTCCAAGCCCTCTGTAGTTTGAAACTAAGTCTAGAAAGTTGGATTTATGTCTGCACATTGTGTTAAAGGAAAAAAAAATGTGAATGTCAAATAGCTGTTGAAGAATGAGGAGGGAATATGAGTTGGACTAAAAAAACCCATGCTGATGCTGCTGTTCACATATAAGAAATGGGCTGAGGAAGAAATGCTTTCACATGTAAAAATGAGTGGTAGAGAATAAAAACCTGAGAAGTCTTATCTGTTGATAAAAAAATGAGGAAACTATATGACAACTAATATGAAGCTTGCCATAAAGTGGAATTTTGATCAATTTAATGAATCTAGAATATGACAGAAGGTTGATGAAAAATGTTTTCAAAAAATACTTGTGACAGAATTCCGTGATTTAAATATCTTGTGTTTTTAAACCAGGTTATTGACAATTTTATATATGTATTTCCCATAGATCTGCATTGTGTTGTGTATCATTTTATGGCACACATCTTTTCTGTTAACTATAACATTTATAGTGAAACAAGATGAAATAATCAACATTAATTAATCACCTAATCAAACATTTCCTTCATAAGCAGTGGGCAAGAATAATCTTCCTGTGTATTAAAGATATTGAAATGGCCTGTGGCAAGTTGAAACTCAAATAAAATAATAATCTATATTTAATTATATTTTCATCAGTAGTAGAATCATCTGAAGGATTACAAGTGAGTCTTTAAAATGTACAGTGCACTAAAATAAAACCAACATTTCAGAATGAAGATATAACAAAATAAAATGCCAAACGTTAAAAAAAAATGTAGAATGTAGCTGCTTTTTTTTTTTTTTTTTTTTTTTTTTGTATCAAGGACAGCATTTAGGATTTTGTGCTTTTGTGCTTGCTGGGCAGAGGCTTATGCCTCTGAGCTTTTTCCTACGGAGATGAAATTATACAGTATACAGAGGGAAAAAAATGGGGGTCCAAAAAGTAATGAAAAAATTATCGTAGTATACTGCAAACAGCTACCTTTCATAACATTTAACTGAATGAGTATAGAGAAATGTCACAAGAGAAATACACTGTAAATGTCTCTGCTTTCAATATGGGCATCAATTGTTAATACTGCATGACAAAAGTTCTTCTTTGCCTTCTGTCCTATATTTGAAAACATCCGAGTATTACTAGAAATATGGGGAGAAAAATTTACAGAAGCAGAACTTTGTTTATGTGCAATCTTCTCTTTTTCTCTTGATCCCATTAAAGTTTTAAAAACTCAGTAAAAGGAATATTTGGCAAAGACCTGTACTTTGAGCATCAAATTTGATATATTGCTATGCATTTAGAAAGATAGTATAAGTGCCTTTAAATTTGCATATTTTGAAACAGCGCACCTACCTTTGCCCCACCTTTGGCATTCAAAGTGACAAGTTGAGAGCAGAAGAAGATAGTAAGTGCTGGGAATGAAGTTAAATACAGAATAAATGAATCCTTTGAAAGGATAAAAGTCTTAATGGTTACTTAACCTACACATGACTCCATTTCTCCTACAGAAAAATAAAGACAGTATTTATTATTCATAAAACTTTTCAATATGTCACCTCATTAATCTTCTATCTCTTTGTGTGACCCAGAGGCAGAAAAATACAAAAGCTTTAAAGCTGGCACTCAATTTCTGAAGCAGGAGCTGAGGCTTCCAATGGCTTGAGTTACTGCCATTTCAAGCTGTTATGGGAATCACAATCTTTCACAACCATGAACTAAATAATCTGGACTTTTGCCTCAGTAACTTCCTTAAAAATGTAATGTTATTATAGAAGGACACACCAAAGCAATCAATATTTTATGAAATTGCTGGACTGTAATATGGATTTTGAATGGCGTTAGTGTTAAATGCATTAACTTTAATGAATAACTTACAAATGGTCTCTTAACAACCTTACTGGGATATTACTGCTTTTAAATGGCTTTTACTGTGTCCTTGGAATCCTCATGACACATGTGACAAAGACTTGTTCAGTGTTAAGAGAGGATTAGATGAAGGAAATTAATTAAATCTTCCTTGCACATTTTCCCCTTGAGCTATTCAATATGCTGAAGTGGTATGACAGCATACTATCCTTACGATAAATCTACTCATTAAGTAACTCAATCGGGTTTAAACACACATCCTACATTTCTTTCTTTTTTTAAATTAGAGCATAATTTTTCTTCCTGTCTTTTTAACTTGACCCCTTCAAGCCACTGCCACCTCTGTGATTTGTAATTATCTTTTAGCTTTTCACATTAGGACAGTCACAGTGTATGTCTCTGTGTTTGGGAGTCCATTTATTCACTTCCCTGAAACTTGACTTTGGTTGTGATGACAAATTTAAATAGCTTAAGGATGTTTGTTTAACTGATCCTTAAGACAAATAAGTAGCTAACAGGATTTTCTAGGCAGAAACCACGGCTGTGAGCTATGGTACATAATAGAAGATGGAGCCTAAGTCCAGGGAACTTTTACAACAATATTTTAGTTAGGCTCCTAGTAATTATAATAATCATTAATTTTCTATTTATTAGATCAATAGTAAATAGACACAGTGCTGTAGTTCAACTTACATTACATATGGTCTACTCAGTTTTGGAAATACCACTGGTGAAAGGTATCAATTTTAGAAGTTAAAAGCATTTATACTATAATGCAAGGCAAAAATAATAATCACAAAGGATAGCTAACTTTATTTTCTAGAAATAGAGATCATGTGACCATTGCAACATTGTGATACAATATTTCAAAACGTGTGTCCAATTTAACATGTTTAGACTAACACATCTGAGCGTTTTGCAGTGATCTCAAACAACAGCAACTTAATGCTTTAGAATGTGGTGATGTGTGCAATTTTGAAGTTCACAATGAAGATTTGAGGTTAGAAATGAAATGCTCAGTGATTCTCTTTCTCTCATCAAGATATTACCTATGTTTATATTTTTTTATTCTTTTAATTTTAATAGGAAAGAAGTATCAGGGAGCTGGGGAGATAGCTTCGAGGCACAAGTGCCTGCTGGGCAAGTGCAAGGTCGTGAGTTTGAACCCCAGTCCCACAAAAAAAAAGAAAAAAAAAAAAAAGGAAAGAAGTATCAATGAGAGTTTCAAAACACATTAGCAGGACAGTCACAATAATTAATACAAGGCATATAGTTGTCTTCATAGTAGTTGTTCAGAGTACAATATGCAGACATGAGAACTTTTCTAGACATTATTAGTACAAATATTTCTTCATGTTGAACTAAGAGAAAGTAGTTCTATGCACAGTCATATAGTCCATAGTATTAGTTATCAGCAGAACTGGCAAAGTTAGAAGCTGTTGACTTGAGCCTTTTACAGCTCAGCATATTAATCTGGCTTTACTTTTTATACCTGTGGTAAAGCTTTTCTGCTGGATGGTTAAGACCAAGTTAAAGCAAAATCTATATAGCCAAAAATGTAACTTTTTTGACATTTGACTAGGTCAGTCAAATCACCTCAGGATTTACCTTGAAACCATGCACAGTGTTTAGTAAAACTTTTGTTAGTGTCAGCCATCTGGATGAGTCATGGCCATTGTTTGACCAATTTGCTCTCTATGAAAGCCTGAGAGTATGTTTTCTCTCTAGGTGACTCTCCTTAGGCACATCATACATCATCAATCCCTTTCCTCTGTGGTCCCATAATCCCCTTGAGTAGAAAATCTGGAACACCACTGTGTTATAGGATATTATAGTACAAGTTCTTTTATGTCCTGAGTCCTCACTGTCCTAGCAGGAGTAGGGCCAAAATATTGACTATCTTTGTAGCCCTTCTGTTTCTCTAATTTTTTGGTTTGAAAACATAAGTTGTTAACCTGCAGAAGAGAAGATTAGTGGTACTATTACTCTGTAGCAGAGGCACTTAAGCTTAATATCACTGTCTTTCTGAATATCAAATGCTTTACACTTAACATGGAATCCATATTTTCCATGAACCATTGATATACTAATGAACCCCTAAGGAATGTGATAAAAAATAATTGTACAGTTTTACACAAAAATTTAGAAATCTAACCTTATACAAAATTGTAGCATGTCAATCCTATGACATGCCATGATTCCTTGTTTCTTATTCTCTTTTATTACTTTTTTTAAACCAACATTTACTTCAAACGCAGTTCACAAATGTTTAAGAGATGTTTATTTATTTGTGTGTTTGGGTTTTTTGTTTGTTTGTTTGTTATAGAATCCCACTATGCAGGATGGACTCATAGTGATCCTCGCATCTCAGCCTGTAATTTTCACCATTCAGAACTTTTGCATCCATTCTTAGATTGATTTCTACACATATCATTTTCTTAGGTGCTATTATGAAGTGTGTGATTTTCCTACTGTCTCTTGGTGTGATTTTGTTGCTTGTGTAGAAGAATGCTACCGATCTTTCATTGTTCACTTGTATCCCACTGGATTGCTGGATTTGAATATTAAATCTACAACTGTTTTTTTGTGACTCCTATGTATAATATCAGGGCATCTGCAAATAATGATAATCTACCCTCTTCTTTCCTATCTTTATATTTTTTCCATTTTTATATTCTAATTCCTTTGGCTAATGTTTACAAAACTATACTCAATAGGAGTAGTGATAATATACATCCTTATGTCATTATTTTAGAATGAAAGCTTTCAGTGTTTCATCATTGGGTTTTCTCAGATGGCTTTATAAGACTAAGATAAAGACCTTTTATGCCAATCTTCTGTAGAGTTTCTGGGATGAATCTATGTTAGACTTTATAAAGCCTTTTCAGCCTCTATTGAGATGGCATGTGGTTCGGCTTCTAAAGAGGCCTAGAATGGCCAAAAACAAAATTTAGTTAAAGAAGGGAAGCAAGTCAGGGTGCATCAATATCCCAGACTTACAATTATTCTACCAACCTACAGTGATAAAATCAGCATGATATTGGAAAAAAAAAAAAACACACAAATAGGCTTCAGGATCGGGGGAAGAGAAGAGAAGATGAAGACACAAGCACAAACGCATTCGGTTACATTATCTTGGACAAAGGAGTTAAACATGTTCCCTGAAAGAAGGACAGCCTCTTTAAAAAAATGGTGCTGAATAATGGTTTTGCACATTCCAGACTAAAAATAGACCAAAGTCTGTCACCATTCACTCAACGAGAGTCAAGATGAATCAAAGATATAAACATTAAGCTAGAAAACCTAAATTTATGGGAAGAAAAAATAGAAAACCCAAAGACATAGGTGTATGCAGAAACGTCATGAACAGAACCCAAACTGCAAGGGAAATAGTGTAAAGAATCAACAAATAAGATCTCACTTTATTAAAAAGCTCTAGTGCAACAAAAATAAATCACAGTGAAACAACAATGGAAAGAGTGGAAAAAAGTGGAGCTAGTTGTGTCTTGGAGAAATGCGTTATATCTAGAACGTAGGAAGAATTGAGAACAATCAGATACTTCAAATTCAGAGATGACTCAGGCACCAGAATCAGAGTTTACCTCACCCTAGAAAGAATAGCTATCACCAAAAAAAGCAATTTATAACTAATGCTGGAAAGGCTGTAGGGGCAAACGAAACCTTTCCCACCGTGAAGAGGAGTTTAGGCTGTGCAATCCCTGTGGAAATCTGTGTGGAATTTGCTTTGGAAACTAGGATTAGAGGGCCGGAGGTATAGCTCAGCAGACTAAGTGCTTGCTTAGGGAAGCAAAGAGACAAGAGTTCAATTGCTGGCCCTGCCTGCTGCCCTGGTCCCACTCTGGAACATCCTCAGCTGGCAATGGAGTCCAGCTGCGGTAGCGAGCACCTATAATCCCAGCACTTGGGATGGAGGACCACTATGAGTCTGAGTTGCATAGTGAGACCCTGCACACACACACACACACACACACACACACACACACACTCACACAAAGGAGCTACAACACTTGTCTTGGGGTGTGGAGGCACATGTCTGTAATCCCAGCACTTGGGAGGCTGAGGCAGGAGGATCACGTGAATTCAAGACCAGCCTGGGCTACAAAAGTGAGTGCAAGGCCAGCCTGAACTGCATAGTGAGACCCTGTCTCAAAAAGACAAAAAAAAAAAAAAAAAAAAAAAAAAA
>PVJA010003533.1:14299-63761 GCA_004027025.1 Myocastor coypus | reverse complement strand
ACTGAGCCATCCTGCCGGGCCCCTTTATCTATTCTTATTGCTTTTCTTTCTTTCATATGCAATGATTGTAGCTAGTGATTCCAAAACTATATTGAATAGGAGTGGTGATAGAGGACATAGTTGACCTTGTACCAGATTTGAGACTAAAAGACTTCAAGTTTTCCCCATTTAGCATTATGTTAGTCATTGGATTGTGAGAGATGGCTTTTACCAAATTGAGGTAGAGGTCATTTATTCCAATTTTCTGTAGTACTTTGAACATTAATGAGTGTTAGACTGTCAAGAGCCTTTTCTGCATCAGTTGAGATGATCATGTGTTTTTTGGACTTGGTTCTATATTATAATGTATTATATTTATAGATTTGCATATGTTGAACCATCCTTACATCCTTGGGATGCATCTCATCTGATCATGATTCATAATCTTCGTAATAATTTGCTAGAATTTTATTGAGGATTTTTACATCTATGTTCCTGAGAGAGATTGGCCTATAGTTTTCTTTCTTTCTTTCTTACTTTCTTTCTTTTCATCTTTCTCTGTTTTGGTATTAGTATAATTTTTGCCTCCAGGAAGGATTTTTTCTTTCTTTTCTTTCTTTCTTTTTTTTTTTTTTTCCAGGAAGGATTTTTAGAAAATTGCTTCCTTTTCAATTTCTTTGAAGACTTTAAGGAGTATTGCAATTATATTTTCTGTAAATTTCTTGTAGAATTCAGTGGTGAATCCATCTGCACCTGGACTTTTCTTTATCAGTAGGTTCTTTTTTGTTGTTATTGTTGCATTTTATATTTCATTGGCTCTTACTCACTTACTGAGAGTTCTTATATTTTTCTTGATTCAATTTTTGTAAATTGTACATTCTAAGAATCTGTCTGTTTCATCTGTGTCTTCAATAAAGTGAGAGTGAAGGTTCTTGAGGTTGCTATTAAGGAACTTCTGAATCTGGATGCTTGGTAAATTCATCCTTGTCATTTTTTTTT
Source organism: Myocastor coypus (assembly GCA_004027025.1). Lineage (NCBI taxonomy): Eukaryota > Metazoa > Chordata > Mammalia > Rodentia > Myocastoridae > Myocastor > Myocastor coypus. The sequence goes on along the minus strand of PVJA010003533.1, from coordinate 62,783 downwards.
TTTTTTTTTAATTTAAGCTTTACTGGTGGCCCACTGCAATTGCAGAACATTTGACTGTGTATGTATCTGCTTCCGCTTAGTCCAAAGAGACGTATATTCTTTTCCTTTTTTTTTTTCTAAGCAACATCAATAGGGAGGTGGATCATGCCCATACACTGTACTCTGTAGAACGATTGTGAGGACAATATGTGATATGTCAACTTTCAAAGAAAAGAAAGGGGGAAAAAAAAGTAATGTTGATTTAGAAGGGTTAATATTTAATTGTTTGATCAATCTTATATACCTATATGTATTAATCTAAATTGATCTGATGATGAAAATATGTAATATAACCATTGTTAAACTTAAACAATAAAACATTGAAACTTGAAAAAAATAATAATTTAATTTAATTTATTTTTTTTCTTCTTTCAGAACTTTTGTTTGTTTATTTATTTACTTTTATGGCCAGCTCAGTCTGCCCTGAGAGCAGGACTGGCGTAGCATGTGGTGCCGGGGATCGAACCGCGGTCCCTGCAGCCACCTAAGCTTTCCTAAGCAGGCGCTTTTGACCCCTGAGCCATCCTGTCGGGCCCAACTTTGTTATTCTTTATTGCTTGAATTTGAGTTTTTCTTTCCTTTCTTTTACGAGGTTACCTAGGGAACTATCAATTTTATTTAAACTTTTAAATAAGCAGCTTTTTATTCATGACATTTTGTATGTTTTTTTTTTTTTTTTTTTTTTTTTTTTTTTTTTTTTTTTTTTTTTTTTTTTTTTTTTTTTTTTTTTTTTTTTTTTTTTTTTTTTTTTTTTTTTTGTTGTTGTTCAATTCACTTAAATTCTACTCTAATCTTTGTAACTTCCTCCCATCTTTGGGCTTTAGGTTTTGTTTGCTCTTCCTTTTCTAGATTGCCAGCTTGTGACTGAGCTTTTACTTTCCTGTATATCTCTTTGAGTTTGCCTCATGTACTCTATTTCTTTCCTATATTGCTCATTCAAGCATTCCATCATTTTTCTATTCTCTTCTATTTTTTATTAATGTCTTCTTTAGAAGCATTTATTATTTCTTTCATTATAGTTATTCTTTCTTCTTCTACTTTCTAGGTTATTTCTGATCTAATTTTCTATGTACCTTTCTGTGGCTGTTCATTTACTTCAGATGCTATTAATTCAGAGATTTTTGCATTAACTACAGAGGTCTTTTCAGATCTGATTTCTTCCATACTTTTCTGCATTTCTTCTTGTACTTCAGACCCTAGTAATTCATGGTTTTCTTTTTTTGTACTTCAGATATTATTTCTGATCTGATTTCCTCTATGTCTTTCTGCATTTGCTGCTTTAGTGCAGATGCTATTAATTCGGAGATTTCAGCTGTGTGATTCCCATTGTATTCTATGCTACTGTCTCCTGCATTTTTCTGTGGGTGGGCTTGAGGCCAGGGATTGCATCTTGCTCCTCTCTGCCATTCTGTATAACCGTGTCCTCTGACCTTTGTTGTAGAGCATTGGTACAGTTATTCCTGTAGCACCTAATGAAATCTGGGTCTGGATCTACCAAGTTTGATCTTGTCCAGATGTGCCAGGCTTGGTCTGGCTGATGTGTTCAGCTTCTTTCTGCTGCAGCCCATGGAAGTGAACATGCTATGCTCCTCTGTCAAAATGTTCAGCCCCTGGATTTGCTGGGAGGGTCTAAAGCCGAGCCTCTCTTCCAGTAATTTTGCTGCTGGGTTCCACAGGAGGGATGGCTCAGTGGTCTAAAGTGCCTGCTTGGGAAAGCTTGGGTGGCTTCAGGGACTGTGGTTCGATCCCTGACACCACATACTGCGCCAGCCCTGCCCTCAGGGCAGGCTGAGCGGGACATAAAAATGAGTGAATAAACAAAGGTTCTGAAACAAGATTAAAAATAATAAATAAAATTAAATTAACAAAAAAGATACATCCACTTAAGAGATACAAAAGTTCCATGTTTTGTTATACAGGCCTTGCTTTAACTTGCTCCCAACCACCCAGCAGAAAAGTTTAACCATGAGGCATAAAAAGTAAAGCTAGATTAGTATACTGATCTGTAAAATGCTTAAATCAACAGCTTCCATCATTGCCAGTTTTACCAGTAACCCACTGTGATTATGGAACACTGTATTATGTATACAACTACTTTCTCTTAGTTCAATGAGCACAAATTTCTTTTTACTAATAATAATTGGAAAAATTATCCTGTCTACACCCTGTGCTCTGTATAACTAGTAGGAGGACAACAATGTATATTGTATCAAATACTGGAAATGTACTACTAATGTGTTTTGAAACTGTCACATTGTTATTTCTTATTAAATGCAATAAACGTTAGACAAACTATGATGTGGTAAAATGACAAAGAAGAGAGAGAAAATAAAATTATATGTATTAAGTAATATATATATATATATATATACATATATATATATATATATACATATATATATATATATATAATATAATATAATATAATAATATTATATATATAATATATATAATATAATATATATAATAATATTATATATATAATATATAATAATATAATATAATATATATACATATATATATATATATAATTTTATTTATTTTTTTCTTGTTTCAGAACCTTTGTTTATTCACTCATTTTTATGGCCAGCTCAGCCCACCACGAGGGCAAGGCTGGCGCAGCATGTGGTGCCGGGGTTCGAACTGCGGTCCCTGCAGGCGCCCAAGCTTTTCCCAAGCAGGCGCTTTAGACCACTGAGCCATCCTTCTGGGGCCCCTAAGTACATTATATTTAAATATAAGGTAGTTAAGATTGTTGTATATCTACTTGTGCTAGTATTGTTTGGAAAAGAGATCTTGTCTATATCTCTCTTTTTCTTTTTCTTTTTGTCTTTTTGAGACAAAATAGCACTATGCAGTTCAACCTGGCCTTGAACTCACTTTGGAGCTCAGGCTGTCCTCAAACTCACAATGGTTCACCTATTTCATCCTTCTTAGTGCTGGGATTATAAGAATGTCTCAACAAGTCCAACTTGACCTATAACTTGGACTCTGAATGATTTTTATGAAAATGATACACGTGTATTAATTGTTTTAAATGTCCTATGATTATTTTGAAACTCTATTTTATAGTTATTTTACTTTTTCCCCTTTAAAATAAAATAGGCGCTGGCCAAATAGCTCACCAGATTAAAGCACCTGCACTCAGGTACACGGCTTGCTGTGCCAGCCACGCTCCTGGGGCATACTGAGATGGCAATTCAGATTGAGTGTGGTGGATATCTTTTAAGAAAACAAAAATAGTAGAGCTTTTTGTCACAGTCATAAATTATACCATTATACCACTGCAGTGCAAATTTTTTTGTATAAATTGAACTTTAAATAAAATTTCAAATCCATTAATAAGAATTTTTAAAATTTGCTTTTATTATGTAGCTTAAAAATTTTGTGCTTTTCAAAAATGAATGTATCTAAAATTATATAATAATGATAACTTCACTTCATAAACGGTGAATAAGTACAGCAAATACCTGTTTTTTTAAACTACTTGAAAATGTATGAGGAATGTTTAGTAAAACATAGATAACTTGACTTTAATATGAATTACTGAAAGATAGCCCTTGACATGAAAATTTATCAATCTGTATATTTTAAACTATTATATCTGGTATGTTTTATCATACATGAATTTAGGGCTCTACTTTCTCAACTATGCCAAAGCAATTCTTAGCTCTAACCCTCATGCTAACTGATTATTTAGCCTCTGCAGTTTAATTTGTAGGGAGTTCTACTCTTTGTGCTTCCACAGATAAACTGTACTTAGATCATGTGAAAGAATTCTTAGTGTCTTTGCACTCAATAATGCCAAATAAAATTATTGGAGCATCTGCTTAAATTCACTACAATGGCTTGGGCATGGAAAAGATAACAGTGACAACATATCTATATTGACAGAATATTCACTTTTTGTATTCACACCTTATTAGGCAGTTCTGTTTTCAAGGATAACTTCTCTGAGTCTTGTCATCATCAGCCTCATGAGATATTGAAATGGAATAATTCGCTAAAATTAACATTAGATAAAGACATGATAAGCAACACAAATTATTCTGGAATTACATCTCACTAAGCTGAAAAACATCTAAAACACTGTGAAAGATAAAAAGTAGAAAAGAATATAAATGCATAAACCTTTTTTTGATGGAGAATTAATGGTTTAAGAATATGAAAATAGAACTCGTGGAGAATATAGAAATTTGACGCTTGTGTCTATTTTGATAGCTCAGATGAACAGTATGAGGAAAGAAGAATGTAGGAAGGTTTACTCTGTCGTATTATAACTGGCAACTACTTGTCACTGAGAGCTGACATTTATGTTTTTCTTGGCTGATCTGTCTTCATTTGATACTATCTCCCCCTTTCCAGATAAGTTAATATGCAAATACACACTGTTATCTTTCATTAATGCTTAGCATATGATGTTGATTTTTGTCTTAGTCACTTTGTACTTGTTGCTGGGACAAATACCTGACACCCAAAATGAAGGAAGGAAAGGTTTATTTAGCTCACAGTTACTGGATGTTTTAGTCCATATAAGGCTCGTTCCAAGGTGAGTGGCACATGGCAGAGAGTACAAGTTCATGGTGGTGGTGTAGCAGCAACAATTTCGACAGAGGCAACCGACCAACCAGGGCACCAGAGGGCAACCACCTAGCCTGTCTCTCTGTCTCTCTTTAAATTACATCAGGCTCTCTGCCTTAGCCTATCTGCCTCAGGCCACACCTATAATTCCCAGCAGTATTCAGACCGATAATCTCATCAGTACTAAAACACATAGTCCTAGTGACTCAATCCCTGGAAGTCCCTGCCCCGTGATTGCATGAGGCTTTGGGAGGACAAGTGCACATAAACCTTAACAGTTTTAATAAGAAAAATGATATCAGCTCTTTATTTATATGTTCCATGAATTCAGCTAATACGTTTTAGTAAATACCTTATTAGCTAACTATATTTCTTGGCTTAATAAAATGTTCAGTTATTGTTACAAATAAGATACACTACATTAGAAATATGCCGCATAAGATACACCCTTTAATAAGAGATATTGTAATTGTAGTATGCTTTTTTATCACCTTACTGTGTTACTTGCTACTGACCTAATATTGACTCCATCAGTCTGACACTGAGTGGGCAAACTGAACCATGCCCACTCTCGTCTTTAGACTCATGAAAGCTTTCACATATCTAAGTAAGGGTAAAGCAATTTCATAGAGGACAGGAAGGTATGACTCTGGTAAGAACTCAGAGGTTTATTTTGTATAAAGGGGAAGTCGAAGCTGCACAATAAACTGGAACATTACAAAGAAAACATTTGTCTGGAAAGTACCACTGTCATCCCAAAAATTCTCCAATTAAAAGCTAACAATATGTGAATGATTGGCCAGCATCTACTATTCTGTTAAAAACTAGATGTGACGATAAGAAGACTGCACCCCTGGGATGGTGCAAATGTTGTTGCTATGTTGTTGCTATTTAACCATGTCAGCATGTGTGGTAATGAAAATATGGGATGTGCGCTGCAGAAGGGAACTCATCGATGGAGGTGGGCAGCAGGATGTCACATGAGAGAGGCCAGGCACCACAGCAGAAGCCCCGCATGACATGTCTGCTATGTAGAATCTAACAGTGTGGCTCTAGTCCATGCCCACACTACAACAGCCCTTACCTGCAGCCGAGCAGAGCCGAGACAAGTTTGCCTTAAATAAAAAAAAATAAATAGATAAATAAATAAATAAATAAATAAGTTGTCCAGGCTGGTCAGATAACTCAGTGAACTAGGGTTCTCTCCTTGGCATGTCGTTCCAGCCCCAGACCTGGGATGTGCTCAGATGGGAAATGAGACCTGGTATGGTAGCATGGGTCTGTAATCTCAGCACTTGGGAGGCTGAATACAGGAGGACCACTATTAGTCTGATCAGTGTCATGAGAGCTTGTACACCTTGTATTAATGATATAGAATATGTTGTCAAATAGCCTCAAGTTTCTCTGAAAAACATGTTATTCATTGAACTACTTACCTTATGCCACTTTATTATATGAGATATTTTACTGTTTCCATGTGAAACTGCTATTTTTTTCCACTGGAATGCTTTTCAATTGATTTCTGTTTTAAAATGAAAATAACTGATGTACCATAACATGGAATTTTCAAAAATATGAAGTATTTTCGTAAGAATAAATTCATCAAGAAAGGAAAAACTGGAAATTGCATGAAGTCAGTATGTAACGTGTGCAATAAGTACAACCCATAAGGATATAAAAATCATTGCTGGTGACCACAAAGGGAAGCAGAGGTACTGAAGTTTCTTTTTAATTGAAGCTTTGTCTTTACAGCTTCCAACAAAAAGACACGAATTTATTCACCGTATTTTTGCTTCTCAATTTTTTAAAAAAATTAATTACTCCCAAACTCTTAACTCTTCACAACTCATTTATTATTGTATAATATTCATCATATGGAAAATTAGCTATTACTTTCTAATTTTGCTGTTTTTACTTTCCTAACATTTTATTTTTCTACTCTTTTAATATGTCTTTTTAATGCTATCACCATTTGGTCCGAAGAAAAATGTGGCATTTTAAAATATCAAAGAATATGTGATATAGCTTTGCTAAACATCTCTTCACCAGTTCGTTGCAAGAGATTTATTATACAGATTTTTATTAAAAAAGGGAAAAATCAACACCATATGTTGTGTTAAATTCTATGCAGCTGCTGTTACAGCAGCTTAATAACATGTAAACTGGAAAACATTCAACACTTTGTATTATGCAGGATTTTGACTTCTTTCAAATATTGTGATTTTTTAATATTAGGATTAAGATATAAAGCAGCATGGTGGAATAAAGTAACAGAGAAGCACCCACATTTATGTTTTAGAAAGAAAAAAAAAAGTTCTCCCTGAATCATAAGCTAAATGAGTATCTATAACTGAAATTAAAATAGCCAACTACTCCTGAAATTGAAGTAGAAAAGCAGACTCAAAGAAGAACGTTCTGTATTAATGCATCTCCTCTAGTAATCTTAACTTTATTGCAATGTGATGTTTGCCTAAATATCAATCTAGTTGGCATTTTTATTACAATTCTGCAAGTGGAAAGAGAGCAAATGAACCATTTACGGCTTTTATTTTCTGAGTATAATCATGTTTCTGTTTTCCATTCAATGATAGTCAACTTTTTTTTTTTTATTTTCTCCAACATAAAATATCCTTGAACATTAATGATCAGTTTCTGCAAGAGTTTGTTCCCTGTAGTCATTTATATAGCAATGTATATAATGACAAAAATATGTATTTATAAGCTTCAGTTTAGAGGTTAGAAAAAATTACCATAATGCACAATCTTGCATATTTTAAATAATTTTATATGCCAAACACATACATGAGATAAACACTATCATACCTATAAATCTTACGTCTATTTGGTTTAAAATACCATTAAGAAAGAAAACTCCATTTTTTCAAAGTTGAATCTTAGGAAGTATTTATAATTCTGTCTCCTATTGAAAAGAAGCTCATAATAATGCTTAATATTTTTCTATATTAGTGAATAGCTTTTGTCATGATACAAGTGTAATGTGTTCAAAATGTAGTGAGGAATTTTTTAACTTTTATTTTTTATTCATTTTAATGAGAAAAAAGATAAAATAGCAATGAAACACTTTCAAATCAAGTTAGTAGGACAGTTACAATAATTACTATATTACATGTTGTTTCCTCATAGTAGTTATTCAGGAGACAAGATAGAGACATAATATTTTATCTAAACAATATTCGTACAAATTTATAGTCTCAATGAAATCTCAATGAATTAAGTGAAGCTAGATATATACACATATATATACATAAATATACATACACATGCATGTATATTTTCTTCTCAACAGAACCATCTTTTATCTACACTTTTGCAAAGTTAAGAACAAGGTAGCTTGTTTGCTTTAGGTGCTAGGCCAAGTTTCACTTACATGTTTGATCTATTTCCTAGTTTCGTGACTCCCAGCATATCTACCTTTTCATTTTGTTTCAACAGAGATGGTTGTTCCACTGCTCTTAGTGAATCTGTATTTAGAGAAGTTTTAAAGGACTTTTTCATACTTGAAGCCAGTGTAAAGATTGGAGGTACTTGAATTCAGAAAAATAATCCTACATAGTTTAATAGTCCATAATAGCAGTGGGCGATCAGCAGCACTGCCAATTGTCAGAAGTTGTTGACTTGAGCCTCTTACAGCTCAGCATATTACTATGGTATTATTTACTGAAATTTTTATTAATATTAATGAGAAAGAAATTACAATGAGACAACTTGACAATTGGTTATTAGGACAGATACAATAATTAATACATTGCATATTGTCTTCATAGCTGTTTAGAGTACAAGATGCACGCATAATAGTTTATCAAAATAATATTAGTACAAACCTTTCTTCTCAATGAAGAAAGACAAAGCAGCTGTATGTATAGTCCAGTAGTCCATAATTGTGGGTTATCAGTACAACTGGCAATATCAGAGGCTGTTGACTTGAGCCATTTACAATTAAGCATATTACTATGGATTTCTTTTTTGTACTTCATGATTATACTTTTCTGCTGGATGGTTAAGACCAAGTTAAAGCAAGACCTATTTAACTCAAAATGTAATGTTTGTATCTGACAAGGTCAGTCAAATCCCCTCAGGATTTACCCTGAAACCACGTATAGTGCTTTGTAGATCTTTTGTCAGTGTCAGCTATCTGGATTAGTTAGGGCCATTGTTTGACCAATTTGCTGTCTTTGAAAGCATGTGAGAACTTTTTCTCTCTAGATGACTTTCCTTAGGCACATTTTGCACACTTTTCTTTGTGGCCCTGTATTCTCCTTGATAAAAAAAAAAAAAAAAAAAAAAAAAAAAAAAAAACTGGGTACAACGCTGAGTTACAGGATATCACAGCTTTCCTTCTGTCCTGAGTCCTTACTGACCTTAAAGGGCTAGAGCTAAAATATTGGATATCCTTGCAGCTCCTCAATTTCTCTGATTTTGGCCTGGAAGCTTTGTTATTTAGCATTCAGAAGACAAGATTAATCATATTGCTGCCCTGTAACAAAGGCAGTTGAGCTTCACATCTCTATTTGTCTGAATATCAAATGCCTTAGACATAACATGAAACTGCAATTTTCTAAAAATCATGGACATTTTAAAATGTAAATCTCCATACAATGTGCAGAAAAAAACCCTACATTTTTACAAAGACATTTAGAAATCAAACCACATACAACATTGTAGCAGAACAATCCTATGATATTTTTTCGTGTCTTTTATTTCCTCTATTACCTTTTTTTTTTCTTTTTACAAACATTTACTTGAGAGAGAGCATAGCAATGATTGATATGCCATTAGAAGCTCTATACATTTGGAAGATGAAAATGACAGGTAATTCAAGCATGGTTTCAGTATAACACATTGCTATTTTCAATGTAGTTGTTTAGTCCGCAGATAGCAGCATATAAATTTAGTCAGGGTTAGGAATCCTATCCCTTGACTGCTATTTTCAAAAACCTAATGAAGATTCTCAGGATGCCTACCTTAACTATCTTGTTTATATGAATGAACGGTTTTGCTCCTGTATATTTTCTAACTTTTCTCCTTTCTCTCTCTTCATTATTTATTTATTTATTTATTTATTTATTTATTTTATTTTTTTTTGTGTGTGTGTCTTTTTGAGACAGGGTCTCACTATGCAGTTGAGGCTGACCTTGAGCTCACTTTTGTAGCCCAGGCTGGTCTCGAACTCATACCAATCCTCCTGCCTCAGCCTCCCAAGTGCTGGGATTACAGGCGTGAGCCACCACGCCCGGCTACTCTCTTCATTATTTAATCCTTAAGTTTTCATTTTTCATTTAACTGTGTTATATCTTTCAATTTTTTTTCTTCTTTTGAGGAGAAGGCTTTCTTTCATGGAAATTAGATGGTTACTTTACTTTTTCAAAAATATAAATACAATCTAAAGATCAATATTCTTATGGAGTAGAAGCACAAAATGCTCAACCATATTGTCAAAAAATCTTGAATTATATGAAAATAATTTATATGATTTCACATGGTGGTTCATGGATTTGTTAAAAGTAGAAATGTAATATGTTAATACAATAGATAGAACAAAAATGCCTAATCATGTCAATAGATGCAGAAAATATTTTGCTAATATTTGGTACCTGCTTCTGATTGCAGTACTAAAAAACTCTTCTCATAATGAAAATTTTCTCATATCATGAAAGAATACCTGTGAAAAACTCAACTAAAAGCCAGGCGTGGTGGCTCATGCCTGTAATCCCAGCACTCAGGAGGCTGAGGCAGGAGGATCGGTGCGAGTTTGAGACCAACCTGGGCTACAAAAGTGAGCTCAAGGTCAGCCTGAGCTGCATAGCGAGACCCTATCTCAAAAAAAAAAAAAAAAAAAAAAAAAAAAAAAAAAAAAAAAAAAAAAAAAAAAAAAAAAAAAAAAAAAAAAAAAAAAAAAAAAAAAAAAAAAAAACCTCAACTAAAATCCAAGTTAATATTGAAAGACTCTAAGATTTATACATTTGACTAGGAATGAGTACATTTACAATTAAATGAAACAGTAAGATTCCTAAATTAACTTTCATGAATTTGCAGTACATGAGAATAGAAAATTCTAAATCATGCTGAAAGAAATTTAAAAAATGTATCATTCAAATAAAAGATAGTCTTCATTCACAGGCTATGCCTCATACTAGCTGAATGCAGTAATCAAAATGGTCTGCAAGGACAGTCAAGTCATTATCATGATTACACAAGTTGACCTTTTCAAATTTTTACATGGTGATTCTAAAATTCTTATGAAATGCCAAGGACACAGATTAACCACGAATCTTTAAAAGTGGCCATTAAGACTGGTGACCCTAAGAATTCAGGTCTTAAATCTTAGTCCAACCTGCAGTAATTTACACTGTGTGATACTGGCATACAGATAGAATTCTGATCAGAGCTGAGAAGCTGAGTTCCAAAAAAATTTTTTTTTTTGTATTTTAGGGAAGGATCTATAGGTTGTTCAGGGTCTCACCAGAAGATCAGATTCAAAGAGACCCACCTGTTTACAGCCTCCCAAGAGCTGGGATTATAGGCCCAAAACACCACACCTCATCTCAATTGCCAGTTTTGTATACCACAGGGGTGGGGCCAGCACAGCAGAGTGAGGGATCAAACCCCTGGACCCCCCCCACATGTTTGCAGGCACTTTAATCTGCTGAGCTATTTAGATGGCCCCAAAAGCTTTATATATGCGATCATCGGTGTTTGACATACTTCTTAAGGCTGTAAAGCAAAAAATATGTGATATTTTCAACAAATAATGAGAAAACAGCATAAATCTGTAGGTAAACCGCTTGCTTCTCAACTACACAGCAAAGATAAGCCCTAGTTAGTCACAGATAAATTGTAAAGATTTTAGGGATAAAATCCACAGAAGTAAATTTCCAGAACCAGAGATTAGGCAGAGATTATTTTTTAGGCATAATACCCAAATCACAAGCAATCACAGATGTAATATGTTAACTGTGTTTAAAATGAAAACTTTCCATCACAGATAGTATCAATGAACTAAAACAACAATTTTAATATTTGTAGGTGTGTATTTGTTAAGTCATAATCATGAGAAGTATGAGAGACTCTTAGAAGTCAATGGAAGATTACCTATTAAAAAAAAGTAAGTAATAAAATGGTACACAAAAAGCTTACACATACGCAATTAGTCACTTCAATATAATTAGCCATCATATAAAGGTAAACCAAAATCATAACGAATTACCACCTCAGCAAGGATATTATGGTCTTTGAACTCTAGAAGGCTGAACTTCCACAATTTAGAGGTTTAACGAAACACTGTTTCAAAATAAACAAACAAGCAAAAAATAATAAATAAGTAAATACAACTGGGTATGTAGCTTATTGCATGTCTTAGTTACTTTTCACCCGTTGCTGAGACAAATACTGACACTCAAAATGAAGGAAGGAAAGGTTTATTTAGCTCACAGTTCGTGGAGGTTTCAGTCCATATTCGGCTGGCCTAAGGCTGAGAGGAACAGAGCAGAGAGAATCCAGTTCATGGGGACAGAGCAGCAACAAAATGGTGGCAGAGGCAGCCAATCAATCAGGGCAGCAGAGCAGCAGCAACAGATCTAGTCTGTCTCTCTGTCTCTCTTTATATTACATTCAGGCTCTCCGCCTTGGCCTCCGCCTTAGGCTACACCCATAATCCCAGAAGTACTTCCACCCATAATCCCATCAGTACTGAAACCCATAGTCCCAGGGATCATGGATCAAGTCTCAAACTCTAGAAGTCCTCGCCCAATGACTACATGAGGCTTTGGGGGGACAACTAGACATAAACCATAACAATGCAAAAGCCTTAGATCCAAGCCAAATCTTGAAATAAAAAGAGAAGCAAGTAAGCAGAAAGACAGAGACCAAAACAGAGACAGAGACAGATAGAGACAGGATAAGAGGCTGAGAGACAGAGAGAGGCTAACAATGCTTCATATTTACCAAAGTGTGTATAATTCAAAGAACAAGTGATAATTACTACTGGAATGGCTGTTGACTAGTTTATGATGAGAGTATACAGACTTCTAAGCTCTCTAAATACTGCTTTACCTTTTCCTGAAAATGTTAAATATGACATAATCATAGGCTATATCTTAAGCTATAGTGTAGATGTTTATGTTACCTCAAAATTTGTATCTTGAAATACCAAAGCAGGTCCAGGGCTATAGTTCAGTGGATTAGCACCTACCTAGCAAACTAAATTGTGAGTTCAATTCCTAGTACTAAATAATAAAAAAAGAAATAATAAAATCAGGAAATTCCAAAATAATGACTATATGAGGTGGGGTGTCATATAATTGCTTCATCAAGTGAATTCATTGTGTAAGGATGAAATATAAAACTTATGAACTTTTAGTAACTTTTTGATTTATTTTGAAATCATTTACCATTCTCTATTTTTTCAATAATCTCTAATTACATTGTCTTTTCAATTTTTTATTTAAATATTAAAATTTACTTAGCTCTCCCAGTGTTGAAACTTCTTAAAGTGTTTCCTGAGTTTTTATATCATCAATCTGTATCTTACAGATTCCTTCACTCTGCGAAAGTTGATACTAAAATCACTGGCCAGGGCTGGCAAGATAGCTTAGCAGACTGAGCACCTGCTTAAGTGAATGCAGGGACAGGGGTTCAATCCCCAGTGTACCACAGGGCAGTCTGGGCCTGTCCCCAGGCTTGCTGAGCAAGCCACTGCGAACAGGAGTGGTGGCGCACACCTGTCATCCTAGTGCTGGGGAGGCTGAAACTAGGAGGATCACTGCAAGTCTAAGTTCCATAATGAGACCCTGCACCAAATACACGAAAAATAAAATAAAATAAAATAAAATAAAATCACTGTCCAATAAAGCTCATGACAATAAGCAAAATGATACAGTAATCAGGCACAATTGATATAGACAATATATTTACAAACATAAAACATATGTAATTTTGTCTTTCGAGAACAATAAAATATAGTATTTTTTAATATTTGCACTCAGATAATATATTATATTTTATATTTGTATAAAATTTGCCTGTTTCCACATCTAACATAAATATTGTGTCTATATATATTAAACATATAGTGTATTTAGTATTATATATATATATATATATATATATATATATATATATATATAACATTGAGGTTGTTACAAACTCCACTGTTTTATATAAATGATCAACAAATAAGGGAACATATTTTAGAATACAGTTTTATGGTGCAGTAATATCATGAATACTGTAATCAGTGTCAGCAGTCACCTTGTCAAGGATGTTCGCTCTGGAAGTGATCATAAAGTTGAAATCACAGCCTACGACATGACAAATGAAGTTTTATAAAGCAGTATGGAAAGGATACACTAATTAAATTCAGGAAAATGGGAAAATCTGCAGTTTCAGGGACAGCTTTTAAAGTAAACAATACAGTTGTAATTAGTTACATGCATTGGAACACATGTCCACAAAATAAAAATGAAAAAGGAGAAAAGCCATGATTGTCAACGTAAAATGTGTGTGTGTGTGTGTGTGTGTGTGTGTGTGTGTATCTGCATGCATACTCGCGCACTTGCTGAGGTTGAGCTACACAGGGAGGTGAAGTAGACAAGAGTAACAAAGATATTGGTTTGCCAAGTTAAAAATAAACATGACTTGAAAATGTCATTTAAGTCTTAGAAGTTAAATGAAGAAATATAACTGATTACAGAATGGATAAAATCAGACACATAACCTGAGAGCATAATTCCAGCTTTTGCAAGTGAGAGTTGATTAATAGAAAAGATTGAAGCTTTAGGACTGTGGACAGAATTTCCTCGCCTTCATAAAAGGGTAGAGGAGAAATGTTTAGGAGAAAAGGAAGTATGAGAGAAAGAAGAGCTTTTCCTTTGTGATTTTTATATTCTTGTTATTAGAAGACTAAAAAACACGTATTTTGTGGCCAATTCTGAGTGCATAACTCTGATCAGAAAGATAAGGGTTTTCTCCCCAAAATTATTTATGACATTTACTATAATAGAAGGGTGATATGACGAAGAATTTAAATGAGAAAATGGAGCTTTGAATTTAGACATTCACTTGGACAATACTTAAAACAAAAATGTCACATATGACTCCACATAAGCTTGCTCACTAGAAGAAACCAGGGCCATAGCACACTGCGTCAAGTCTGCACTAAAGGAAATAAACGGTTTGAACACTTTTTCTACTTGCCTGCCATCTGTTATTAATTGCACTGACCGAGTGAGCAACTATTCTTGCAGCTGCTATAAAGTGAACTAAATTTTAGAAATAAAATATATATGGCATTCATTGAGTCAAAAGTAAGGTTGATGATTAAATGAAATACATAGAAAGGCAACAGTTTTAAATTGCACTTTTACTTCTTCTGGGCCGGAAAATATTTTTCATGGTTACAGTAAAATCCATTCAGCTATATTTATGACATAAGAGAATAAGGTAGACTGACATAATTCAAAAATTGCAGAGTCTGGAAATTTTTTTGCTTGACAAATTTCTAGAGCACCTTAAAGATATCTGTCAGAGTTTAGAAATGCTTAAGTTTTTTTATTAAAAAGTAGCAGCAAATGAATAAATGAAAAGGAGAGGTTCTTCCATTTATGTAGTAAATAATACTTAATGGCCAATACCTACTAAAATAATTATGATTAGTTTAGATAATGTGATAAATTTATTGTACTTTTTCAGCATAAGCCATATGTGCAATAAATATGAAAAATAAGAATTTCAATTAAAATGATTTCTCTAAAAATGCTTCATGAATTTATGTTAACATAATGAAAAGTTGTGTATTATTGCATCATTTTACATAAAGACTATGAAAACATATTTTCTAAATAAATTATAAAATTTAAGCTTTTACTATTTTAAATGGCAAACAGGAGAACGGTAGACAATCATTTACATAACGGACAAATGTAAATTCATTCTAGTTGCACAGAGCAACTCCCAGCTGCCGTGACTGTATTATGCATGCCTGCTGCTTAAGGGGGTAATAGAAGCTGAAAAAAAAAAATGACATTATGCACTCAGGAGTCAGAAGGAGAAAAACAGCAGCACTATGTTCCGTTGATTTCTTTACACCTAAACTTTCAGCTCATAAATTATCCTCGCCACAGATATCTGACACATAAAATCATGGACATGAAAGATAAGCTTTATGGAATGGCATGGGGAAGAAGCCAGCTTTAACTGCTAACACTAAAGAATTTAGGATAAAGGAAATTACATTTTATTGTGGTTGCTCATGATTGTTTGTGCAGTGAGTTGTCACGGAATCCAATTTCCACATTAGCCGTTTTCTCCATAAAGAATTGATTCTCTTTTTTCATTTATGGTGAAGTAATAGTTCTATAGTCTCTCTGACTTATTAGGAGAAGTGTTCACTAAATCTCCTGTCTTACAAAGGATAGAGCTTGTTTGTTTGCGGAGTACTATTTGCTCAGTTTTAATCAGCCTTAAGTGCATGCCTTCCCAGTGAATGAATAATACTAGAAATATGTTTCTTGTGATGTCTTTCTTGACACTATTGTCTTACATAAATCAAAAAATAAGCATTTCACTGAATAAAAGGTATGCAATCAATATAAAGTAAATGTAAATATAATACATTTAACAAAATTTCTCTGTTCTAGAAAATCCTTGGCAACCACATATAAATGAAAAGATAAATACTCAGGGCCAGCAAGATAGCTTATCAGAATAAGCTCCAGCTTTGGCAAGTGTAGGGACCAGTGTTCAATTTCCCAGTCCTCAAGGTACAATGAGCCAGCAGCCAAATCTGGGCATGCAGGCACATGCATATAATCCTAGCTCTGAGGAGGATGAAACTAGGAGGATCAGCATGCATTGTGTAGGGAGGAGACCCTGTACCCAGTACATAAACGAAAAAAATAAATAAATAAATAAATAAAATAAAATAAAAAAAATGACAAATACCCTATGCAAGTTCTGGGTTGGGCACACAGCATATTGGTTTTGGGCAAAATTCACCAGTGGTGGCTGCTTGCCCAGTGTCCTGCAATTATCATGTGCAAAACATCTGACCTCCACAAATGCACATTATCGTTTGATAATTCAAATTCCTCACTAAACATCTGAGTGAGTGAGTGATCGCCTTCATGTGCTCTAGCTAAACCGAAAAGGGAAATTGAATAAAGCAGCTAAAGGAACACTTGGATTACGGAAAACATCCATTTATATTGGAAATCTCTGTTGTGTATATTGTCACAACTACAGCCATTGTTGGTTCGACACACAATTTTGAATTTCAGTGGAGTATTTTTCTTGCTAAGAAGTCATGTTTCTAACTCAAATGCAAACTACTAAACTTAAGAGTATTTTATTTTATTATGTTTTATTGTATTTGGTACAGGGTTTCACTACGCAGCTTAGGCTCATGGCAATCTTCCTGCCTCAGCCTCCCCAGAGCTGGGATTGCAGTCTTGTTCCATCACATCAAGTCTTGGTGGGTGACTCAGCATGCCTGGGGGTGGAGCTGGTGTGTCATGTTGTGCCAGGGATTGGACCTCAGTCACTGTGCTTGCCTCAGCACATGCTTAACCCACTGAACTATCTTGCCCGCCCTGGATTTTATTTAACTGCCCACATCCTGCCACATATATGGAAAATTTTTGTTGTTGTTGTTCCAACTGACAATAACAAATTACATGCAGTTAACAATTGTTTAAGATTTGCGTATTTTCTTAGTTGGAACACCTATAAGAAAGTACATACTAAGTGCCTTACCAGTAATAGTAATGGAGTTCACACAGCTCAAAAGTTAGAATCAAAAATGTCATAGACCTTTGACCCTCATGTTTTATTCTATCCCATCCCCTATTGCTCCAAGTTCTATTTTTCTCACATATTAAATAAATAGTTTGTTTTATGTACCATAAATTAAATATTCATTATTTCGGTAAGAAAATTTACTGATTTAACCCAAAAAATAGCAGAAATAACTAAATTGTCAATTTTTATTCTTTTTTTTTTTAAGAATTTTTTATTTATTTATTTTTCTTCTTTTAGAACTTTTGTTTGTTTATTTATTTATTTTCATGGCCGGCTCAGCCTGCCCTGAGGGCAGGGCTGGCGCAACATGTGGTGCGGGGATCGAACCGCAATCCCTGCAGACGCCTAAGCTTTCCTAAGCAGGTGCTTTAGACCACTGAGCCATCCTGCCAGGCCCTTAATTTTTATTCTTAAGCTCTGTAAATTGCATAAGAATGTGAAACTCAGCCCCGGAGGTACCTCAGTGGACGAAGTGCCTGCTCAAGAAAGCACAAGGACTTAGATTTGATCCCTAGTACCACATGCCACACTGGTCCTGCCGTGAGTACATCAAACTGGCTACCCAAACCAAGCGTCATGATACAGGCCTGATATCTCAGGGCTGGGGAGACTGAAACAGGAGGCTCACAATGAGCCTGATCTGTGTAGTCTAACCTTGTACCAAATACATAAAATTAAAAAAGAAATCTGAAACTACTTCTCTATTAATTTTCATTTAGAAATTGTGACCCTTGACCAAATAACTTCAAAGCATTCTTTACATAATTTATATTTAATTATTTATTTATTATAATTTATATTTTTATATAATTATATATCAAGAGCTTTTTTTGTTTTGTTTTGTTTTGTTTTTTGTGGGACTGCTGTTCGAACTCACGATCTTGCACTTGCCAGGCAGGCACTTGTGCCACAGAGCTATCTTCCCAGGCCCTATAGCGCTTTGTAAATAGAAATACTTAGATTCATTCACTTTAATAGTAAAGTTTCCCTTTGGGAGATAGTTCAGGGACACAAGTACCTGCCTGGCAAGTGCAAGGTCCTAAGTCTAATCCCTGGTTCAGAAAAAAAAAAAGAAGAAGAAAAAGAAAGAAAAGAAAAAAACAAATTTATGATGGGTACTGAGGTCTACTAGTTATCAATGCATCCATGGTAAAGCACTCACTATCTACTGATGCTGATAGCATAATTTATTTCCAGGAAAAAATTATTATCATTCATAGAAACTACTAAAACTTTGCCCCAAAATTCCAAATAACTATTCCGTGTCTCTTATTTATCCCATTGAAGAAGGCTCCACATAGCATTCCTATCTGCAACAGACATGAAAGTAAAACTGGATGTTTTGGGTGCCCGGTCCTAGCTGTAGAGCATCTTTCATACAAATAGCCCTTTTTCCAAGACTTATCCTTGGCTCCACCCAAAGCCTGGCAGGTTTCTGTGATACAGTCCTATGAAGCACATGTGGCATCCCAAGTACAATGAAATCCATGTGATAATAAAACTTTATTTTAATTGGAAGAGAAATCAAATAAAGCAACTTGTCTTCAAATTGAAAGAAATGTTTCAACATATTCCATGGATGGAACTCTAGAAATGTCACAAAAGTAGAACATGCCTGCATTGTAGTTTCAAGCATAGCTGGAAATTTTTGTTTATCAGAATCAAAATTAAGGTAATATAGGCAGAGTATGTAAAGTTAAACTCCTTTACATCATCACAGGTTAGACTTATGGTACAAAAATAGCTGCCATCGATTTGACCGTCCACAAGAAGCACATACCAGATTTTACAGCCTCCTAGCCTTAAAATAAACTACTTTTCATTTTCTATGTTACCAAATATGAAGAAAAAGATCATTTTGTAGATTCACTGCTACCTGTCAGCTGTCAGAGGATATAATGATTTATTCCAGCAAGAACCAGATCTGGATTAAGAGTTCCAAGTGGAGGCACTGTTATTCGTATTTTTCACATCCCGGTTTCATCATTGCCATTCTCATCTGTCCTTTGGCCAGGGGAAAGAGGTGAGTTGAATGAACTGAAGTAGAAATCAACAGGAAAGCAATTTTTAAGCCCTTGATGGAACAAAAATCCCTGCAACTGTTCTAGAAATTTTTGTGTTATATTTGGTTCGATGGTGTATGGAAGAGAGGTCTAGTTGTTTCCACTTGGATTTCTTACTGATCATTTTGTGGGTCAGTGATCCTGGAAGCATATGGGGATTGAGGTCAGTTGCTGAGTGTGTGCAGTGATTTTAGTAATTATAAGGTGGTTTTAGGTACACTGAGCCTATAAAGGCAGAGACATGGTCCACTGCTTATATAACCTGCAGAAGCTTCTATTCCAGCTCATTCAACGGAGAATTATTTTAGTCTCCAGAAATTAGTGATGGGTTAGAGCCAGGGTCTAGAGTCTTTGAAATGACTGATTAATTTCTCTCACCAAAGCATAGTTATTGTGTTAAATATTTTGCAGTCTTTGTGTCACAGCTAATATGATTATTTATACTGTGCCTTTTTCAGCTATATAGCTATGACATTCCCAAAGATTCAGCCTTCTCCTCATTAAAAGTACTCTGACACTATAAATTGGCTGAGGAGAGGAAGCTGCGACTCTCTTGTGATCTAAGACTGATTCTTTTCGACAAATATGCAGACTTTTATCTACACAAATTAAATAGACTTTTCATCTATTTTAGTTCCAGGAGCAGAGTGTTTAACTTCTAAGAACCAAAATTCTTTTCAGCACAGGATTTTATGATCCTGCCTCAGCTGTCCTGTCCTGCACAATTACCATTGTGCTTTGTCTCTTGAAATTAGGTGTTTCTAACAGTCATCTGCCATTGTGATGTTTCGTTTTGTCCCTGAAGTTTGGAAACTTAGTTCCATGATAGCAGTCTCTACTGGAATTTCTATGGAGTGTACTAGCCAATCAGTTCATGAAAGATGTTGCCAACTTCATAAAGTCTATTTCTTTATGAGTTAATGACAGAGTTTTCCATACTTAGCTGAGGGTGTTTTAGAGGACAAGTGGACAAGTTTGACTTGTGAAGTTCATGCTACCCTGCCAATCCTTCTGATTTACTTTACATTCCATTCTGACGTAATAGAGAATTTCTGGCACTTTAATTTAATGTAAGCCAACTTAAAGCTCAGAATTTAGTCAACAGCCAGGAAAAATGTTAAATTTGCTTTAATCCTTCTAATGTAATGAATATGGAATCCTTAATTAGTGAGCCAATATCAGTCTGTTGAACTTCCACCAAATAATTGTTCCACTTCATCTGAAATTTCCTATGCTTTTATGTAGGGTTCCATAAATATAGACCATCAAAATTATATGTGACTGTGGCACATACAGAACATTTTAGCTACGGCAAATGTTGTGTGTCACACTCTTTGGATTACTTTATGAGTTCCCTTCCGGTTGAGTCTGCTTGTACATGCAGGAGACGTAGAAGGTGATGAGGAATAAAGCAGGAATTGAATTAACAGTGTTTTCTTAGGCACTTATGTTGCATGAAATTTTTCTGTAGATACTGATTCTATTTCAGGACCTGTATCTACTCCCAGAAACCTCCCAGGCTTATCAAAAGTGTCTTGCAGAACTACAAATGTAATGTGCATTGTGATTCAGCCACCTGCATTCTCATGGTTTAGAAATGATTTCTAGGGCCAGCAGTGATAGTAGGAGCTGTTTTTGAAGGTTTTTTTTGGTACCAAGGATCAAACTGAGGACCTTGAACTTGACAGGCAGGCACTTGTGCCACTGAGCTATTTCCCCAGCCCGTTATTTTTTACTATAGTAACGGAAATTTTCTTAAAAGTAATTTGGGCTAGAAAATTAATGTTCTGATATCAACATTTTCTTGCCGTAAGCTTTCGTTTTTTTTATAGTCAACATGGGAACAATTCAAAATATTTCCAAGTATAAATTTGAAGGTGGATGTACAATCAGTACTCTTTTAGATTTCTCAGTGTTTCATTCTACAGTGATCACCTGAAGTTATGTAAGGAAGAAGTACCTGGGAAAAATATTTTCAGCATATTGGAATCTTACTACCTAGTGGTTCATCCAAACTGGTGTGCTCTTGGTGAAAGAATATTTTTGCGGGAGAGTAGTTGTGACATAATTACTACCTTACTATGGCCAACAATTAAACGTTGGTTGCTTCTTATGCTAATCATGTAATTTATACTCTTGTAGAGACCTGTGTCACATTGCAGAAATTTACTGATTTAAAACAGTGATAATGAGTCAGTCGTGTTTTGATATTAAGAAAATATTTGGCACTTCTGGAAACATCTTTATTATTCACCACAGAGGCTTGCTGCTGGCACTTGGTGAGCACAAACAGGGGAAAATGCTAGTGTCTTGCAATGGAGAAGATACTTTCCCGTGTCACAGAAACACTTACCCAGCCCAATCTGTGGATTTCTTTCTTTCCGTAATAACTCCTTTCTGTTTTTGCCAACAGAAACCCTCGCACAGAGCATCAAAGCATGTTCCTAAAAATACTACTTATCATTCTGTTTAAATTTAAATAAATAGTATCTGTACAAATATCATCTATGAAAAGTAGTGAAGGTGAAGCATGAGTCGTTTGGAATCTGAAATAGAATATAATGAAGAGAGTAAAAGTTATAATCAAAACGAGATTCATAGGGTCAGCAAGAGAGCTCAGTGGAAAAGCACCTGCTTTTATAAGCACAGGGATTAGGGTTTGATCCCCAGTCCCACATGTCATTCTGGCCCTGTCCCTGGGGCCAGCAACAGAGTCCAAGTGTGAACCCCTCACCACTGGGGCGGCTGAAAACAGGAGGAACACCAGGAGTTGGATCTGTGTAGTGAGACCCTACCAAATACACAAATAAAAATAAGGGGGGGGGGATTCTTAACTGAGGGTTTGATCTTTGCATGGTGACATTGTCTATTTAATTTAGATAATAACAATGAATAGTTTTTTAAAAAGTGACTTGTATCTGTAGAATATAGTATTTTCTATATATTTACATAAACAACAGAACAGAGCATAACATTTTTCTCTTCATCTAGAAAAAGAATTTGTTAAATAATCTATAATTGTATTAGGAAAAAAATGTTTCAAGTTAAAAACAATGTATAAAACAAAATTTTTCATGAAGTATTTCTCAAAATTCAGCGAAAAAAGTCATTTCATCTGTAGAAAAATGCAAAAAGAATACATACAATAATCAGGACAATACTTGAAATTATCGTTATTTCTAAAATTTTATGTTCATGATTTTATTATAGCTTTACACATGATTTCAAAATGTATCAGAACATTTTATGAATTTTAAAATGTAACCCATGTATATCAGTGTTTATCTATATGAATAAATATATGTAATATAACCACTCAAAATTAACACAACTGTTTCATATAAATTTAAATTTTCCCTTTATTATAATTTTGTTCTTTGTACTGTTGACCACTTTCCTCAAATACAAAGGCAATTTTTACAATAAAGAGTTAAATTATTTGTCACAAAAATCATTATTTTAAGAAATTTAAAATAATTTAGACAATAGTGTGCAGCAAAATCATACTTCTCATGTTTATTTTTTTTTACTTACTTGAGCAACACTCAGGAAGTATAAATTTCTATTTCATCAGTGATGTAGTTGTGAATTAGCTTTCTCTTTGTTTGTATATACATGGTATATCTTTATAGATATGCAAATGTGTATATGTATAGCAAAATTATAATATGTATATGCAATACAATAATAAAGTAACATATAACTCTAAAGTAAATTTAAAGCAAAACCATATTTTGAAGAATTTTAGAAGTATTTCTTACAGGATATCAGAACTCAGTCATGTACAAATTATTAAGCACTGGAAATCCCAATATTGATTACGCACCTTATGATAATCAAGTGCCTATGACAATGTTGAACTTCTAAACTTTCTCACTCTTTTACAATTAAATTGAGATTTATAGCAAGTGCATATCTGGATACCTATGCAAGCCCTAAAATATCTTCTTTCTGTTTGATTGAAAATGCTATGTGAGTGTCATAGCAAATGATAGACATCTGTTATGGTTTATGTCTAGTTGTCCCCCAAAGCCTCGTGCAATCATGAGGTGGGCACTTCTAGACTTTGAGACTTGACTTACAATCCACTGGGATTATGTGTTTCAGTACTGATGGGATTATGGATCTGAGTTCTCTGGGATTATGGCTGTGGCCTAGGGTAGATAGGCTGAGGCAGAGAACCTGAATGTAATATGAAAGACAGAGACAGACTCGCGCTATTTCTCTCTGCTCCCCTGGTTATTCCGTTGTCTCTGTCGCCATTGTCGCTGTTCTGCTGCAGTGAACTACTGCTCTCTGCCATGCGCCTCTCTGCCTTGGTTCCAGCTGCATGGCCTGAAACCTCCAGTAACTGTGAGCTAAATAAATCTTTCCTTCCTTCACTTTGGGTGTTGGGTATTTGTCCCAGCCACAAGTAAAAAGTAACTAAGATAATATCTGTGTGTGTATATATGTGTAGAATTTTTTACAGCTACTTTTGTGTTAATTTACTAATGAATTTAGAAAAGATAAGATTTCTAATTAAATTCCCAATCTATGAACATTTAAGGCTTTTTTTTTTCTTTGTTCTGTTTTTAATGTATTTGTTAGTTACAGAGTCTCACTAAGCTGCTCAGAGTCATAGTGATCTTCCTGCTTTCAGCCTCCCTAGTGCTGGGATTGCAGGCATACATCACAACACTTGGCCTCTGTGGCTAGCTCAACATACCTTGGGGTCAGTGCTGACACAGTATGTGGTGTTAGAGACCCAACAGTGGTCTCTGCACTTGCCTAAGCTTGACTAAGCAGATGCTTTAGTCCGCTGAGCTATCTCACTGACCCCAACATTTGAGGTTTGAAATTTCACAGATGGAAATGCACCTCGCTTTATGGACATTTGTACATGGGAATACATTGTGAAAGTGGTTCACATGTCGCTGGGCATTGTCATAGTACTGCTGTGGTGTGCTTACTGTAGTGTGACAGTGTACAGTACAGCAGAGCTCACTTACAGCCAAGGGTATCTACACACAAGAGGAAAACAATGGTGATGAGGAGGCGACTGCTCAGATGTGTAATTACCATGGAAACAGAGGTGAAAATGATTGAGCATTTCAATCAAAGTGAAAGGAGGGTAGATGTGCTCATCCTTATGACATCAATCGTTCTGCCATCATCACCATCCTAAGGAAGAAGGACAACGTCATGGAAACTGTGAAGCAAAGTCAATGGTAATATCCAAAAGGCACCAGGGAGTGGTAAAGAGCGAGAAACTTCTGGCTGTGTGGATGAGGGATCAGCATTGGTGCTGAGCACCACTAGGTTTAATCCTTAAGAAAACGCTGACAGGCTGTTTTGAAGACTTGAACACAAGAGGAGAAGAGCATTCATCCTGAACCTCCAGCCATGGATGTTGTAACAGTTTAAGGCCGCTCCACAGGAAAGTAAGTAGTGAAGCTGCGACGGCAGTTACCATCACTGCCCAAGAAACACGGAGCAAAGCGGAAAGAATGGGACTTCCACCTTAGAAGTGACTTCAGGGCTCTGCAAGTTCAGCATTGAGGTCCCTGTGCCCAACTACTGGTCTCCAGGTTTGTTTTCTGTCCGGCTTCTTTCTCCTGTCCATTTACTCACATCTGAAACAGTTACGCCGGAGCCATTCCTGCATGCCACCGCTCTCACCAGGAACCCTATGTCATTTACTATAAATCATTTCCTTATGAACTTCATGTACAATCAATTTGTCATGCTTTATCTAACATAATAAAGAAAAACTTTAATATCATGGAACAAACATTTAAATAAGAAATTAATTACTATGTGTTTTCTGTCAGTTAAATCGTATTACATTTTAGGAGAAGTAGCTTTTAGGTAAACATAAATTGACTCTAAAGAGCTGCACCAAGAAAAGAATTCTTTTTATAGAATCAGTCAATGATGATATATCAAGATGGCTATTTCTGCTACTATACTCAAATTATCTTCTAAAATATCATATTTTTCTTCTGAAAATTTACTCTGGTAGATAATTTTTACTGTTCATGGTAAAATGCAGGATTATTACAAATGTATTTAACCATGCTGAAAAATAAAACTATTATCACAAATATGATATTATTGCCAAATTGCATAAACTGTTGGGTTGGTAAAATTAAATATATTGTAATAGCATGTCCACTCAAAATACAATTATATAGCTTTTTGTTGTTTTCATTTCTAAAGAGTATTTTTGTCTGTCTCTGGTATAAATTTGTTAATAAATTCTAAAATTTTATTCCCAAAGTGAGTGTCACAAAATCAGTACTATATGCCAGTAAATAATTTCAATCAATAAAGTTATAATAAGAATTTCAAATAGCAAGAAAAGTTATTTCTTAGTTTTAAATTCAGCTCAAGGAGTTTTCCATCTAGATCCTTTTATATTTTTTAACTTTGCAGACTAAAGGCTGGGGATATATAGCTCAGTAGAATAAGTGCCTGGCAATCACAAGTTCCTGAGTTCAATTTCCAGTGCAAAGAAAAAAAAAATACTGTGAAGAGTAAAACTTGTCTTTATGTATGTCTGTATTGTCAATCAACTTTCCTGTTATAGTATATTTAATTTACATAAATTTAGTTTAAGAAATATTAACGATCCTTTCTCATAAAAATAATGATTGAAATAAGAAGGAATCATGCTGAATTATTTAAATTGATTTTGTTAAGCTGAAGAATACGTGCCTCGTCGAGATCTACTTCCACAATAACCAAAAGAAGCTTTTTAATTGAGGCACTTAAATTACAGACTTCTCAACTTCTGCTTATCAGCTTTAGTCATTATGACTTTGCAATTATTTTTTATTTTGTAAAGATTACATGTTATTTGTCATTCCAGTGCTCATTTTACATCATTGCTTAAAGTAATTTTCTTTCCCCTTCAACAAATCATTATCATCTCTATCCTTTAATCAGGACAGCAACATGACACGTGCCTATCGTGTCTTGTGCACTGTTCTGGATAACGGTGCTATCAAGATCCCTGTCTCCATGAGTTTACAATTCCTCTGGGCAAAAAAAATAAATAAATAAAAAGAAGATACAGCTTTGAAGATATCTCTATCTGAATTGTAATGACTCTGAGCACAGGATTAAGTAGCTAATACTATGAAATAGCCCTTGACAGTGAAATCAGAGGATCACTTTACAGAGACTTCTTGTATGTTTTCTATTATTTTCAATTTCTTCATTCATTGCATCACATTACATTTTCTTTATAAAAGTAAATTTCCAACTTAGGATGTTACAGTGATACGCCAGTGAAATTCATGGTGAGTTTTTTCAATGTACAGAGTTATGCTAAGGGCTGCTAGACAAATTTATTTATAGACTTTCCAGTAATATATTTGGAAAGGAAAGAGTAGAGTTGAAAAGTCACAATTTTTCAAAAGATGATAATGACTGAAATGGCTGGGGTACAAACTCTGTACTAATAGTGAGGTAGGAGTATCTGACACTCAAGTAAGATAATGCACGCTTGCGCTTTGTCCTTGTCACTTCATAGCCTTGATCACATGGAATTAATGAATAATGTAAGAGGTAAATGTATAAAGGAATATTTCAGGCTTGTTTGGTTCTTTTCATTTTCAAGATAAATGAGATATGCGTAAAAAATTGAAGGCAAAATTCAAAATGCGTGAACAAAGAGATTCTTAAAAAGTAAATTCTCCTATGAAAATAATTCAGAGGTAGTTAAAAGATTTTTCAGGAAAATGTACATACATATATAATTAATAGTATTTCCAACACAATACATTACAAATATAAAATGCATTCATATATTATATAATACATTATGTAATGTGTGTTATTATATATTATATATTATACCTACCTATAACTACCTTATACGTAGATAATATACATGTATTATATATTACCATAACATATATATTTATTTGTCTTGTTTTATTTTTGATACAGGGTCTCATTACTCAGTTTGGACTTAGAGTGATCCTCTTGCTTCAACATCCCCAATGCTGGGATTAGCATGTACCACCACACCTGGTTTTAAAACTGGCACAGTTCCCCTGGGGTTCCAGGGCCAGCATGATGTCCCCAGGGTTCCAGGCTGGCACGACATGTGGTACTGGGGATCAAACATGGGGCTTTATGCTTGCCAGGCAAGTGCTTACCACACTGAGATATCTCCCTCACCATGTACATTGATATATTTTATAAGCATATGTCAATTAATGGCTGGGAAACCTTCTAAGGAGAAATGTATTGTTAGCTGATATTGTTGGTACAAATATAGTATTTTTTAATGTACTTCTTAGTATGGGGTCATATAGGATTTTATTACACAAATAAGACTTGCAATTTTCAGCCTCCCAAGTGCTGGGATTATGAGCTCAAGCCACCACTGCTAGTCTTAGTCACTATATCAGCATGCCCCAAGGGGCGGGGGTGGCACAGCAAGGTGGGAATTGAACCCTGGTCCTAGGACCTGCCTAAACAGGGGCTTTAGTTGGCTGAGCTATCTGGTAGACCCTTCAAATATAATTTGTACTTACAGAATCCTAGTTAGGCCCTTACACACTTACGTACCTTGATAGAGAATAGCATATTTCTCCTGGGGTTATGATAAGCAAATAAGTGATTATAATGTAAGAAAAAAATGATGTTCTCCTAATTTGATTTCAGCACATAATAAACTAAAATAATTTTTCTAGGCCATATATTCATTTTGATATCTCTGACTGGCAGCAAACTGGTTATGGACGGGATCCCCGTAAAGTGTGAGCCAAACTAAATCTGCCCTTCTTTAAGGAGCGAATGTCAGTATTGTTTCCTGCTGAAAAGAAAACTGACTTGTACACAAAACTGCTACCAGAATATAGGATCATTACTGTGTTCATATAATTCAAAGACTTTTGAAACTGATTTTTTGGAGAAGGTACTGCTGAGAGTCTGGCAGATCAGGATGGAGAAAGCCCAGAAGGGTGTAAGCACAATAGGATGGCTGAATACGGATGGGACTCAGAGGGTCAGAATGCAGACAGAAATGTTAACAGCAAAGGCCACTTTCACATATGCTTGTGCATGTATGTATGTATATGCATGTATGTATATATGTATATTATATGTTTGTGTGTGTGTGTGTGTGTGTGTGTGTGTGTGTGTGTGTGTGTGTGTGTATTACTTGTCTACGTACTGAAACTTTTCCATAGGTGAGTGTTAGGGCAGAAAGCTAACAAATTTGATAGAAAATTTCAAACAGGGCAATGGTGAATGCCATGTTAAAGATACTCAACACTGCTTTTATCCAGGAACTCTTGAGAATTTTCAGAAGAGATTATTGTTTTCTCAGTTGTTTGCAGTTGTAATGTTATGTGACATTGTGACCTTGTGATTGTATTTATTTAGAGATAAAGTACGATTTTAAAAGATATATTTGTTTGGATATTATGCTTAAGCTGAATTGGGTCAGTTTGATTGGCTTGGCAGCGCAAAGGAAAATGAATAAGGCAAACGCTGATGTTTGTGTGGGTCCTGAAGGGGTGACTCCTGAAGGGGTGACTGGTACTGTATCTTGTCCCCTACCCCATTGTTCTCCCATGTTGTTCCTTTCCTTTATCCACAGCTGCCCCTCTTGATTACATAATCATGGCCTGAAACCATGGAAGCCATAAAGAAGGCAAACTTCTCTTTTATGCCTTAGTGCTGGGCATTATTTTCCAATAACAGGAGAAATGATTGCTTCAATATCTAATATTTAGTTGTCGTCATTAGACTTCGGATTTTAATAAACAATGTACATAGTAAATTCCATAAATCAGAATCATTCTTAATGTGGTTAAAGTGAATGTTTCAAAAGAATAGGCAGTGGTAATTTTATTATCTTATTATTTTGTGAAATATAGTTTGGTCTTTGAAAAATCAATATTTCACACACTAAGTATGATCTTCTCAGTGAAGATCTCCTCTCTTACTGCATATGTAATACCATTTATTCAATGAATATTAAACTAGAAGCTTAAATTATAATTCAATCCTCCTGTTGTTATAGGCGGTTCTACAGAAGCATACTTTTTATGTCTCATAGCTTACTATTACAGTAATAGGATGGGAGTACTATGTACCAATAAAAATAATAATTTTCTTTTTTTGTTTGTTTGATTTTTTTTTTTTTTTTTTTTTTTTTTTTTTTTTTTTTTTTTTTTTTTTTTTTTTTTTTTTTTTTTTTTTTGTGTGGGACCAGGGCTCAAACTCAAAACCTTGCACTTGCCAGGCAGGCACTTGTGACACGGAGCTATCTCCCCAGCCCCAAAAATAATAATTTTCAAATAACGAATTAAATTTCAAGTTCTCAGCCATCTTTTGTTTGACTACTGCGTTAGAAAACATATCTTGGTCTTTCACCAGAATGATTTACTTGTTGTATTAACTATGAAATACAGTAATTCAGTATCAACAAAATAAATGCAAGTAAAAGGTGGTAATAATTGAATAATTTATACAAAACAGGTAGGTCTCACACATCTGTGATGTTTTAATTGAAAATTTCATACATATCATGGAGAAATTCTTGTAAGTTTTTTTTTGAAATGTTTTGACTTTATTTTCTCTTACTGAGTTTCCCAAGCTTAATTTTGGACTCTATAAGTCTCAGTTTCTCCTTGTGCAGCTTGAACTTATCCGGTTTTCAGTCCATCCAGGGCGGGGATTACAGGTGTGAGCACTACACCAACTCTGGCTGGCTCAGCACACCTTGGGGGCAGGTCAGAGCTGCCTGAGATGCAGGGGATCCGACCCAATCCCTGTGCTTGCCTCAGCAGGCGCTTAGTATGCTGAGTTGGCAGATAACACTTAGCAATTCAATAGAATGATCTTTTTAATTTTCTTTTTGATTAGCTATGAAAATGAAAATAAATAAAATTTTGAAAACAATATATTTGGTGATGATGGCGTTATAAAAGAATGAGGTAGTTCTTGCTGATGTTCAGGAACTCTTCATTGTGAGAATAAGTTTCTTTGATTGTAACTACCAACAGAGAGAAGTGCAGTTCCTTACTGGTGATGTATCAAATGTAACTTCCTTGGTGACTAAGTAGAAGAAATATTTTGCAGTCCTACTCACCATGTGCACTTTAGTTTTCACTTATAAGATTTTATTTGATTTCTTCTTATGATAGTATTTTTATAAAGAAACACTTCATCTCAACAAGAAGGCTCTCCCTCAGACTTCATTAATGATTGATGGTCTCATACCATGAAAAATAGAAATGTGAAACCAGGAAGTATTTTTTTAAATTTTATTTTATTTTTTCTTCTTGTTTCAGAACCTTTGTTTGTTTATTCACTCATTTTTATGGCCAGCTCAGCCCTCCCGGAGGGCAGAGCTCGCGCAGCATGTGGTGCCGGGGATCGAACCGCGGTCCCTGAAGCTGCCCAAGCTTTCCCAAGCAGGCGCTTTAGACCACTGAGCCATCCCACCGGGTCCCCCAGGAAGTATTTTTACATGACAGTGTATTTTCTGTTGGAGCGCCTAACGTATTCTAACTTTGCAATTTTTTAAAAAATTACTTTCAAATTGTCTAACAATTTAAGGTTTTAAATTACCTGAGTACTCTTAAGTGTTCAAATCGTTTTTTTTCTGAAAACATTTTTAAACTGTTTATGTGGTTATTGTAAACATTATTGATTCACCCTTTTGCCATTCTCTACAAGTGGTGTTCATTCTCTCACAGAATATTATTGCCACACAATAGTTAATAACACACTAAAACCTGTTCTTTCCTGTCTAGTTGTGAAGAATCAGAGTAATTTGCTTTCAGATAACAGTGAGCTATCTTTTTCTATTAAAATATAACATTGTTTAAGGAGAAGACAAAATATGTTTATCATTTAGAACCAGGTAACCTAGATTTTTTTGCAAATTTCGTTCCTTTTTCAAAATAAAAGAACAATAACTTATGATGAAATGAATGAAATTAACTAAAGTCTTTGCGACAGCATAGTGTAATTTCAAACCTACACAACAACATAATCACTACCCACAACAAGATGCAGAATGATTCTGGGATCCAGGAAAGAACAATTTTTATCTCCTCTCAGCTCAACCTCATATCAGTTACTATTCCCAGTTCTCGCGTAATCAATTAATCTTTGATTGTTTCAGAAATTTCTTTACACAGAACCTTCTGTGAACAGAACCATCCAATATGCCCTCACTTGGTTAATTCATTTTCATATGGTTCAATTATATTGAATCTACAAATAGTTATTTCGCTTATTCTTCCGTAAGCAGATACACCAAAATTGAAGCATCCTACATTCATCTTATGAATTTTTCTGGATTTTAACTCTGACAAATAAATGCATTTTGAATGTTCCTGTCTTCATGTGGGCACCTTTTCACATATGCAGTCAGAAAAATAATGGCTATTGATAGCATCTTTCACATTTTTATTGATAGTTTTAGTCAACTGTACTTTTCTTAGTAGCTATAAAATGCTTCGTTATTATATTCGAATATAAAAATCCTAAATTTCAATAAAAATGTCTTATATTTTAATTACTAATCACTTCAAATATTTAGTTTCTGAAATTGCATACAAAATCATCTCCAGGATTAATTTGGTCATTGGTGATTTCTGTAAGTTCATTTTATAGTGTACATGTGAATCTTTCAACAACCATATAACAATTATCTGTTCTTACACTATTCTTACTTACTAGTAAGAATAGTTCTTACTAGTTCTTACACTACTAAGGTATTTACATTTTTTGATTTGCTTTTATTAGTATATGTATGTTTGTGGTATGTAATAATAATATTCATTGTGTGAAATTGGTATATATACTTAAGAACTCTTGGTTGTTTGACACGATGCCTTTTTGTTTTTTCTGTACTTTTATAGGGAAGGGTCTACAGGGTGTTCAGGGTGTCACTACTAGATTGGACTTGTAGTTATCCACCTGTTTACAGCCTCCCAAGAACTATGATTACAGGTGTGAGCCACCACTCACAGTCTCAGTATTTGTCTCAGCTGGCCCTGGGAACAGGCCGGCAAGGCAGGCTGGGGTGACTCCCCACTCCTGCAACTACTTGTAGGTGCTTTAGTTCACTGAGCTATTTTGACCAGCCCTTGACATGATATTTTTTGAAGGACATGAAATCTTCATTATAAAAGCCACATTATTATTTTCATTCTATAATAAATGTTTAGCTTGACTCCTTTGTGAGACATTGTTGCCTGTTGCAGATGTAGATTATCTGAATATAAGCAATAATATTGAACTTGGAACTGTAACAAACTTTTGACAGGCATGTTTGTAGCAGTAATATCCACAATAGCAAAATTGGAAAATAATTCAAATGGCCATTGAATTCATTTGAATAGATGAACAATACATCAATATTTCTTCAAACAAATATTGTTCAGACTTGAATTGATATTCTCACACATGTTGCAATATGAATAAACTATGACAATATTATGTTAAGTAATAAAACAAGTCTGCCCCCCAAATTACATATGATTCCAATTATATGAAGCACTTAGCATATTAAAATGATACAGACAGAAAATAAAATAGTGGCTGCCAGTATCTGGAGAAGACAGGAACGATGAATTAGTTTTGAGTGGATTCTGTGATTCAGCATAACAAGGTAAAAACACCCGGAGATAGGATGTGCAACAATATGAATGTTTCTAAAACAACTGTGCTATACATGAAGGTTGTCATAGCAATAATTTTGCATATTGTATGCTTTGTTATAACAAAGAAAAAACAACATTTCTAGGGAACACATTAAGGCAAAGTAAAATAAAGCACATTCAAGAAAACCAAATTGAAACATCCAGATATTACCTAATATCCCTGGGACAAGACGACACTGATTTCAACACTGAAATACAATCAAAGTGACAATATCTAGTAGGTGAAGAGAAACAAACACTGATGTTCCAGGTAGAAATATTGCCAGCTTTTGGAGATTTAAAAAAATATTATGTACTTAAAAACATTTATTTATTTATTTATAAAAATATTTATAAGCAATTACATTCCTAAGTATACATTTTCAGAAATTCACACAACTGTGACCAACTCAAAAGTCACAAAAATGTTCACATTAGTGTTGCTTATATCTGAAAAATGATAGTGACAACGTCAGTATTCCAAAACCTTTTTAGTGTAGTTATATTAACAATTGTGACAGAAGCAAAGTTAAGGCATTGGATTGAAAACAGAATGATACCAATGAGACCTAAAATAAGCATTAATTATACAACCAAAGATATGAAAAATGGCAGTAAACACTATGATTATTTATTAGCATGTGTATGCATGCGGTAAGACTTGTGGAAACCATATCAATAAAAATTTGCACATTCCAGGGAAAATTTATATCTGTTAAGTGAGTAGAAGGTAGGAAGGAAATTAAAGAAAAGATTTCACAAGAACTTATATAAACTTTTGTAAATAATTTTTCATTATTTTAAGCTTTAAATTCAATATTAGACTTACAAATATTTGCCATGTTTTGTTTTATACATTCTTGGGATGGAAAATGTGTAATGTATTTGAAAATACAATAATAAGTACTTAAATCAAAGTTTTGTGGTGATCTTCTGAAGTTGATACTGGAACAGTTTTCGCTTTGATATCTACTCATGTCACTGGAAATTGTGCACAGTTAGAGCATTATATTTGTGTAGCAAGTGTCATTTACTTTCATATTTTCTTTCCAATAAAACAAAAATCAAAGCTATTTGTAAAACAACATTGGGGGCTGGGGAGATAGGTTGGCAGTCTCAGTGCCTGCCTGGTAAGTGCAAGCACCCTGGTTTGATCCTTTGTATCTCATGCCGTGCTGCCCAGTGAAATGGGATGTGGTGACACATGTCTGCAATCCCATCACTGAGGACGATTACGATGACTCTGCGATAGCCAGTGAGACCCTATACCAAATACATACATACTTACATACATACATACATACATAATTTAAAAACTCAACATGAAACATTGTAGTAAAAATGTGCTACAGCGTTGAGCATCTCCCTCAAATTACATTTGTAAGTGTACCTGGCAGAATGTTCCTATGCAGTCTGCTCACATGTCTGGCACACAATATCGGTGCCACATATAACACAGTAAAATTATGTACAGAGTTAATACATTTAGCAGTGAGCTTTGGTGACCTCATTCGTGGCAGTGTGGTGTGTATGGTCCCGAAAGGGAGCTATCACAATGCATAGTAGGGAAGTGTACAAAATGAGATTGAGACAGTTATGACCTGAGTGTATCTGAATATAAATTATAGAAAATAGTCCCAACATGTTTTTCTTTGAATTAAGTTCTCTTAATATTTGTATCTAAAACCTCAGAAGACTTAGATAATATATGAGAATGGAAAATGAAAGCAGTTAAAAGGAATCTCTCCCAAGATCAAAGAAAATAAAACTGAGACCTTGATTGCCTTTGACATAGATGACAGCTCATTACACCATGAGTCCACCGAGCAGAGTGATTTTGAATTTGGTGCCTTGCCGTAATTCGTTCTTATCGATAAATATCTATTTGAAATTTGTCAGGTGAGGTGTCCTCTGCACTTTGTAGGCAAGGGTATCAATTTACTTTTTAGATATCTTGCTCTAATATTAGATCATAAATTACTTCAGAGGAGAAGATAGAAATGGGCTTTGCTGATAGCTCCTGTGTGGATAAAAAATTATATATATATATATATATATATATATATATATATATATATATATGGAGTTTTGCTATTTAAAATACTGAAAAAGAGGTCAAAGTGACTTAGATTCTGAAAACATATTATTGTGAAAGTGAACCTTCTCATCGTCTTCATATTTTTGTCATGAATATTTAAGCTTCACTCCAATTTCAACTAGCTGATCTTGAACACTTCCTTTACTTATAAATATCAAGCAGCTTTAAGTGATAAGAATGTGTAACTAAAACATTAACGAGGCCTTCAACTGTTCCATGAACCTAATGAAAAGGGCCGCTTCTACAGGACTATGAGAATATATGTCTTCAGGAATATTTTTCATTGTGGACTTATTTTTTCATTGAACACATAGATGATGAAATAATTCATTTTGTCTCCTTTTGTCTGTAATTGGGTATCATCACAAATTCCGAAAGAATAATAAAAGAGAATAAATATAGAATCTTAAAACATAATGTGTAAAACTTATTGTAGAAGTATACAATGAGCTAAGAACTATAAAAGTTTGTTGTTGCGTTGAAAACATTTGATGTTTTGAGGGTACTCAAATTCCACCAATGAAATATTTCCATGTTGTGACTTAATTGAATAATTTCTGACCTAAATTTTAGCAAACTTTATTGTCCTTACATAGGATAAATTACTAAATTTTATTGTCCTTGAAACCCATAGAATAAATTGCTAATCAACAAATACAATACATTTGATCCCTGTGCCTGCGGTGCTGGCCCCGTCCCAGGGGCATGT
This sequence comes from Myocastor coypus, assembly GCA_004027025.1. Taxonomy (NCBI): domain Eukaryota; kingdom Metazoa; phylum Chordata; class Mammalia; order Rodentia; family Myocastoridae; genus Myocastor; species Myocastor coypus. The sequence goes on along the minus strand of PVJA010003533.1, from coordinate 26,816 downwards.
TGAGACAGAACATGGTGGTGTTCACCTGTAATCCCAGGTTTTGGGAGCGCCCACTAGGACTCAGATCTAGTAGTGAGATCCTGAACACCCTGTAGACCCTTCCATAAAATAGAAAGAAGAAAACAAATGTCACAATTTAAGAAAATAAAATGGAAAAGTCTCCTCACTACATATTTTCATTTTTTGAGGACATTATGACTTTAACTTGCTTAATGTTTTTAGAAGATCAGATTTAGTAAAACATAGTCAAAATGTTTGTTTAATTACTGTACAAAACTCCTTGCTTTTCTATGCAAATAGACATTTGACATTCTGAAAATTATACATGCTCCCTATATTTACAGAAATTGTATCTATTTATATAAAACCTGAATTCTAAAACAATAGCATAAATATGAATGTTATAATTTATACTTCATTTTTTTTCAAATACCTATCAAACTTAAAACATGCAACTGCATAATTAAAATGTCACACTAACTGACCTTTATTGCATGAACTAGGTTTTATATTTTTTAGTCAAACTGAAATATAGGAACAAACATAACTTTGGAAAAGTGAAAGGTTTTCCCCTGTTATAAAACTTAGAAAATATTTTTTTCAATACTTATTTTAAATTTTAGTTGTGAAAAATAAGTACAACAGATTTTCCCATATAATCATTTTAAAACTTGCATTTCGAAGTGTTATATCCAATTACATTGCCCATTCTAGGACTCTCTTTATGTTGTAGAACTAAAACTCCACACACTTAAAAGAGCTACTTCAATCTTCCCTACATCTAGCACCTAAAATTTATGATTCTGCCTTCTTTATGAATTAGACTGATCTGTGCTCTTCACAAAAGTGGAATCACAGAGCACTGTCTTCTATGATAGCTCAGTTTACTCAACATTATCAGAGTGCCTCCATGTCAGAGTATGTTTCAGAATCTTTCTAACTAAATAATATTTATTTTATGCACAGGATATCAATTATTTACCTAAGCATCTGTCAATAAGTCTTTGAATTGTTTCCATACTTGGCTATTGCAGAGAATGCTTCTAGAAACAGACATATAAAGAATATTTGTTCATGTACTTATTTTCAAACTTCCATGTATATATTGAGATGGACAGTTGTTTTATCAAATAGTAATTCTGTTTAGTGCTTAGGAGAAAAGCTGGGTACTTTTCTGTAGTATTACCAGTGTCCTGCATGCTAACACAATATTCCTCTATTCATATCCTTGGCAAAACTTACTTTTTTATTGTGAGAATATCTAATTTAATTGATACAAAGTAATAGCTCAAGGTGCTTTGGATAGTAGTACCTTAACTGTTAGTGATTGGAACATGTTTTTATTTGCTTGTTGGCCATTTGTGCTTCTCATAATAAATATCTGTTCAACTAATTTCTGGTTGTCCTTTTCTATTAATTTGTATAATGTTGTAGCTATTTGAAATATTAATGCACTATTAAATATGATGTGAAAATACTTATCTCATTCTTAAAGTCAACCTTTAAACCTGTACTTCGCTGCTTGACAAACATATATTTTAAAGTTTTCTTTAACATGACTTAGTTCTACATTTTTTTTTTTTTTTGGTGGCTTTCTTTTTGGTGTTATACTCAAACAGTTGTTTCCTAACCTACTTTTGCTAAAACATTATTTTTACATTACTTCAGTTTTTACTTCTTTATAATTATTTTTTGAAACGTTCTACATTCACCCAGAAGTGAATTTATTATTACCAAATTCTATTTTATCTTGGCATTAGTTTCTGTCTACCTCCTTGTTTCTCCTTTTTCTCTCTTTCATTTTTCTGTATCATGAAATTTCTCCTTCTATGCTTGCTTATTTCAAACAGACAAAAAAGGTCCTCTTTCCAAAAATATATCTTCAGTGAAGCTCAGAGTGTTTCACAAATTTACACTTCTGAAATGTAACACAAGAGGTTTTGATACCTAATGGTAGGATTCAGCTTTGCTTGAAATCTTCCTTTAAAGCAGAAACAATTAAAAATCTACATTTCAAATTCAGTCCTTATTATGTGATATTATATGTATTAAATTGTAATTAAGCCATATATATAATCTTGTGTAATACTTATTAAACATCGCTGAATAATTTAAAGCAAATAATATGATCTCATGAAATCTTATTCATTTTTTATTTTCATTAATTTTACTGAGAAAGAAATATCAATGAGACAGTTTCACAATAGGTTAGTAGATCAGATGCAATAATTAATACAGTGCTTATTGTTGTCTTTGTAGTTCTGTTCAGAGTGCAAGATACAGACATAATATCTTGCATAAACACTACGAGTATGAATCTTTCTTCTCATTGAACTAAGAGAAAGTACTTGTATGCATAGTCCAATATTCCATAATAGTAGTAGGTTATCGACACAACTGGAAATGTCACAAGCTCTTGACGGAAGCCTCTTACAGCTCAGCATACTAATATGGCTTTTTATACTTTATGGTTAGACTTCTCTGCTGGATGGTTAATACCTAGGTAGATAAAGTAAGACCTATATAACAAAAAAAAAAAAAATGTAAGTTTTGTATCTGACAAGGTCAGAAAAATTCCCCCAGGATTTACCCTGAAACCATGTATAGAATTTTGTAGAGCTTTTTTCAGTGTTAGACATCTGGATGAGTCACAGCCATTGCTTGACTCATTAATAAATCGCTAGAGAATGCGATAAAAGTGGTTACACATTTTTACACAGAAGTTTAGAAATCTAAGCATACACCAAATTGCAGGTGGTCAGTCCTGCAGCACTTTCTCAGTGCCTGTCATTCTGGTCTTTTGGAGGTGTGCTGCATCTAATGTAATTTCAGTTGCTGCTGTACTCTCTCTCTCTCTCTCTCTCTCTCTCTCTCTCTCTCTCTCTCTCTCTCTCTCTCTCTCAAGAAAATGGTTAGTTTACAAGAAAACGAAAAAAGGGTAGTAGATGAGAGTCAGACAGCAAAACTTTTACAAAATCTACTCTCAACATGTTAGCTTTGCTATCTAAATGAGAAATATGGTGTAGAAATTATTTTCTTTATTGATCTTTGAGCTCAATAAGGCTCACAGCTCAATAAGAATTTTCAAGTTATTAGTCATAGAGAAAATTACATTGTCTTTAAAATATCAATTATTCATGACTGGTATAAGTACAGTTTTACTATATCCTGCCTGCTTGAAGTAAATTTTCAAGGCCTTAGGACTTACCAGAAGCAATGAATGAGATTCTGGGTGATAATTGTGTGCACTGTCCATGGGGCAGTGTTAGGACACAATATCCTACTGCTGTAAAGGAGGCATGCTCTGGCTGTGGGCCAGACCTAAAGGCCGAAGGCTTACATCCCTAAAGATAAGCATCTGGGATTTATCATCACCTCGAGGGAGCCAGGAAGAGCCATTAATCCAACTGCTACCAGCTGGCTGTAGGACAAATTCCTGTTCTATATTCATACCCACTTGCTACATGACTTGCTTTCCCATTCAGTACTAGGCTTAGTCAATTCTACATGAGCAAGGGTCCTTGTGATCTCATTGCTTGACCACAGTCCTTGTCTCGCCTCCTGCCCACTTAACAGAGTTCCATGATCTCTATCTTGGGCGTGCCTCATGGCACGCTGTTGCGCTATAAAAGTACTTGGAAGTCACAACTACCTGGGAATACCCGCTTAGGTATAACCCTCTCTCCTTGTCTCAGACAGAAACTTTCTTTCTCCCAATAACATTCTGCTCTTAACATTCGTTTGTTCTTAAAAGTCATTCTTTAGTTTTAGATAAAACAAACTTGTCCCAGGTATCTTTTAGACTGGGAGTTTCATTCCCCTACATCAATAGTAGTTTACGTTTTATTTAAAGCTAATTTATGAATGATAATATATGCCATTAAAATAGCAGTGAAAAATAATGACCTTTAGGTCTTTAAAACTAATAAAGAAAAATTTAAGATTTCTTGTTATTTATATATAACCTTAGCATCTGTTAATATATAAATATTACAATACTGAATAAAATATAAAATGCTTCTCAATTCTCAGTGCTATTTTAAATTTGTGGTGATGAACAAGCAAATGTATTAAATGCAATTCTACAGCGCATAAATTTCAACCAAAGTAATTAAAAAGCAGAATTTTTTTTGGCCTGCATGCACTCACATTTCCACCCAAACTGAAAAAAAAAAAAAAAAAGACCTCACAAATTTCATTGGCCTTTCTTATGGCAGTTTTGTTCTTTTCACTGTTTTGAGTTTTTGAATCTAGCTAATATTATCTTTCAATCATAGCCAAAATCATTTCTGGACAATCTTAATTCTATAGATAATCATAGTATTTATGAAAGAAAATGAATATCAGAATTATCACATATTTTTGTGTTCTTGTACCTCCTTAGTGAAGTATCTTAGATATTAATGTTTGAGATTACTAGCAATATGCAAAAATGGTTAACAAATACAGTTATATAATAAACCTCTTACAAAAAACCTGTTTTCATAGTTAGATACAGGTTTTCCACTACTTATAGTTATTAACTCAGATAGAATTTTTAATTAAATTTGTCCTCTTGCATTTCATATGTTGTGTAAAAGATCTAATTTCTCTACCTGAAGATGCTTTGCAGTGATAAACAAAACCAGCAATTCAGCAGGATACAAAAATCAACACATTAAACTCTATAATGTTTATTTAAATCTACATCAAACCCACTAAGAAATATGCTAGGAAACTGATTCCTGTAGTGATACCATTTAAAAAGTTACTAACAAATTGACCTCGACAAGTTGACTAAAAACATTCGTGGTAAAAACTTGGGTATGTTCAAAATAGAAATTGAAGAAGACATTAGGAAATTAGGAAGACAGTCATTATTTTTGCACAGGAAAAATTATAGTTTTAAAGTCACAGTAGTACTAAGTTATCTATGTATTTAATGTGATCAGCACTAAAATGCAAACAAAATCCTTCACAGATCTAATACAGTTTTAAAATTCCTATGGCGCAAGAAGAAACTACAAGTAGGCAAACCAAATCTGAGTGAAAATTTCAGAGCTAGACGCATCACAATGCCCAATTTCAAGGTTTAGTACAAAGCTATAGTACCAAAGCAGCCTGGTACTAGCACAAAAATAAACTTGCAGATTAGTTAATTCATTGAGAGTAATGATAGATAAGTGTTATATGTAGAGTAATCCTAAAAAGAGCAATAATCATAAAAATAAAAAATAATTGATTAATTGTCTAGCTTTTCTTTATTGCTTCAGTGCATAAAATACTTAATTTTATGAGATTTGAATTAAACTAATATCATTATTATGAGAAATATGTTACATAAAACTTTTAAGATAAACTCTTTCAAAAGAAAAATTTTGAAAACAATTCCTTATACATTCTTTTTTATGTATTTGGTGAAGGGTATCACTACAAAGATAGGGCTCATAGTGGTCTTTCTGTTTTTAGCCTCCCCACTGCTGGCATCACAGGTGCACATCACCAGGCCCAGTCTCAGTCAGCTCAGCATTCCCACGGGAGGGGTCAGTGAGGCCTGTGGACCCGGAGATCGAACTGCCCTCGCTGGGCTTTCCTTATCAGGTGCTTACTGCACTGAACAATCTTGCTGGCCCTCTTTATGCATACTGACAATGATTTTGGCTCAAGAGTGGCTGATGCCAGATGCTAATTTTTTCCCCTCAAGGGAATGAAATTCTAATATCATAATGAAATGACTACAGATTTGAAAACTTAAATTTCATCTGTATTATATTAATCAGCCAATTACAGATTTGTGTATTGAAAATAAATTCTAAAAGTACCCTAAATATTCAGCATTTGTTATATGTTACCTTCAGAAGAAATAGTATCCCAAGTTGACCTTCTACTCAATCAAACAAAATGACAAAAGAATACCTTCATCTATGTTCCATTCATTTTCTTTTTCAATTTTTAACAGATTACAAAATAGCACTAATCCATAAAAGTAATAATGGGTACAGAATTTCACTTAATAAAATAATATACATTTCACAATATTTATTATGCATAGCACTGTTTTTCAATTAGCAGTTCATATTACTGTACATATGTATACAAAATTAGAAGAAACAAATATATAAAAAATTAACATAAAAAGGGCAAACAATTGAAAAGAGGAGAAAAAAAATTAAACATTAAATTCTCGCTTCCATGGACCAGCAGAAATCAACAGTTAATTGCCTGAGCATTTCTGCTTGTATGCATAGCTCTCCTTGCCCAACTCCCTTTCCTCTTCTTCACCTCAACTCAGTAGTTCCTTCCTTTTGAATATGTTCCTTCCCTTTCCCCAGAATGCACTGTACCTTCAGACGTTCTTTTCAAGTTCTCACACTAAGGAGACAAGACAAAATTTGTACATCCAGGTATGATTTATTTCAGTTAAGGATGTGTTCACTGGTTGTATCCACTTACCAATAAATTCCTCAAGTTTAGCCTGTTTTATAACTGAATAATATTCCATTGTGTAAACACTACAATATTTTCTTTTTTCTGTTCCTCAATTGATGGGCTTTTTTTTTCTTTTTTTTAGTCTCCAAGGTTTTACCTATGAAAAATTTTGTTGAATAAGCCTGGGTGCACATTTATCACTATGGTGTGATATTTTCAGTTCTTCTAGAAAAATACTTGGGAGGGAATGAGACCTGCAATCCTAGCTTTTTGCAGAATCTCCACACTTGTTTCCATAGTGGTTTCACCAGACAGCACTCCCACCAAAATTTTTCTTCCCCACGGCCTCTTCAGCATTTGTTATTGGCTGATTTCTAGATGTAGACATCCTTTGGGTTGAGATGAAATCTCAGTGTTTCTTTAACTTGCATTTCTCAAATGATCAATGATGTTGAACATTTTTCATATATTTACCTGCCATTTGTATTCCTTTATCTAAAATCTGTATATTCATCACAGATGCACATTTTTGAATTTGGTATTTCTTTTTTTTAGAATTTGAAATTTATTCATACTGTCTTTATCTCATTTTCTCCTTCATATTCTTAAACATCAACTACACTGTCAGCAAAGCACTTTTGCCAAGATCTTATGACTGTTTCACTGAAAAAAAAGTGTGTGTGTGTGTGTGTGTGTGTGTGTGTGTTTGATAGTTTGTAATTCAATGTCGCTAAGCAAGGTACCAAAGCCCGCCCTGAGGGCAGGGCTGGCGCAGCATGTGGTGCCGGGGATCGAACCGCGGTCCCTGAAGCCGTCCAAGCTTTCCCAAGCAGGCACTTTAGACCACTGAGCCATCCCACTGGGCCCCGCAAGTTACCAAGACTAGGCAATAACACAACTGTTCTGCTTCTTTTCTTTAATTAATAGCTATTGTCTACTTATTTCAGCATTGCGTGGCCATTACCTATATCAAGGACTTTGGATTAAAACTTACAATGTACTCTTAATGTTGAACTACATGTATGGTTGATGAATATTCATTATATCATAATATCTTTCTTGTAGTAAAACAATATAAAGTAGACAGGGCTACTTAATGAGTTCAAGGACAATCTGGACTACCTAGTAAGACCCTGTTTGAGAAAAGAAATAGATACAAAATTTAAATCTTACTATTGTGTTACTACTCGCTTTACATTATATTACATTAAGCTCAAAGTAAATAAAAAGCATGCTTCCTCTTTCCAGAGGAATTCCAATAGAGGACAGAACAGTATATAAATAAAATTTGTGAGAAGTCATGTATGGATGAATAAATATTTCTTTTTTTTTTCTGTGTTAACTATTTTTTAATTTTTAACTAGTCTTGATAAAAGATAACCATGAGTGATGCAAAACACATTAGTAGTACATTTGCAATAATTGACACATTGCATATTGTCATCCTCATAATAGTTATACAGAGCAAAAGGTATACACATGATAAAATTTCTAATCAATATTGGTAAAGAAAGGAAGAAAAATATTTCTTATCTTTGCACTAAGAGGAAGTATTGGTATACATAGTTCAATGTTCCATAATTGCGCTGGGTTACTGGCGAAACTGGCAATGTGGAAGACTGTTGAATTAAGCCTCTTACAGCTCACTGTACTAATTTAGCTCTGTGTTTTATGCCTCATAATTAAGCTTTTCTGCTTGGTGATCGAGGGCAAGTTAAGCAAGACTAGCACAACAAAATTTTCAGCATTTGTGTTTGCCAAGGTCAAATCTCCTCAAGATTTACTTTGGAACCATGTACAGTGCTTTGTAGAACTGTTGTCAGTGTCAGCCATTGGGACGAGTCACAGCCGTTGCTTGACTAGTTTGCTCTCTGTGAAAGCCTGTGAGAATGCTTTCTCCCTAGGCGACTCTCCCTAGACACACTGTACTTCATTTATCCCTTTTTTCTGAGGTCCTATAATCTCCTTGACCAGAAAATTTGAGAAACCACTGAGTTATAGGATGTTACAGCACAGGTTCTCTTATGTCCTGAGTTCTCACTGACCTTGAAAGGCTAGAACCAAAATGATGGCTATCCTTATAGCCCTTAACTCCAATTTTTGGTCTGTTAAATTACATTCTTAACCATCCAGAAAAGAAGCTTCGTGATACTATTACTCTATAACATAGGTACTTGAGCTTAATATCACTGTCTTTCTGAATATCAAAGATCTTAGACTGGACTTGGAATGAGTATTTTCCTTTGATCATTGATATTCTAATACATCTCTATAGAATGTGAAGAAAGCAGTTATACATTTTTACACAGACATTTAGAAATCTAAGGATGGGCAAAATTATAGCCTGTCAAGTCTATGGCATTTTGCTTAGTCTCTTATTCTCAATTAATACCCTTTTTTGTTAACCAATCATTTACTTGAGAGAGAGTATAGCAGTAACTGAGTTTACATTAGAAGCAGTACACATCTGAAAGTTCAGAATGATGCACGTTCCAAGCGAAGTTTTAGTGTTGTTTTGTAAGTTTTTAATTTCTATTCTACTGTGTTATGGTTTTCCATTTTTATTTCTTCTTTAAATTTCTTATACTTGGGAAACTATGATATTTACAAATGTATATCTGGCTTATTTCACTTATGAGTATATATTCAATATACATACATTTATATGTGAAGTCTTCCTGTTTATTATTCTTTATAGCTGAGTAATATTCCACTGTACAAAAATAACACAGCTTTTTCAACCATTCTTCAAATGATGGGCATTTTGGTTGTTTCCAAGATTTGGCTATTACAAATTGGGCGGCTATAAACATAGGTGCAGACACATCATTATGGTACGATGTTTTCAGTTTTTCTGGGAAAATTCCCAGTAGGGAGCTAGCTGGATTGAGTGGGGTTTACAATTCTAGTTTTTCAAGCAGCCTCCATACCGCTTCCCATAATAGTTGCACCAATCTGCATTCCCACCAACAGTGGAGAAGTGTTCCTTTTTCTCCACAGGCTCTCAAACATTTGTTGTTGGTTGATTTCTTTGTGGTAGCCATTCTTTCTGGGGTAAGATGGTATCTAAGTGTTGTTTTAATTTGCATTTCATGGATGGCTAGCGATATGGAGCATTTCTTCATGCGTTTATAGGCTGGCTGAATTTCTTTCTCTGAGAACTGTGTGTTCATCTCAGATGGCTATTTCTGGATTGAGTCTTAAAATTTTGGGACCTAATGGTTTTTAGTTTTTTATAAATTCTGAATAGAAGACCTTTGTGTGAATACTTATTACTTAAAATCTTTTCGATATTTGTGGGTTGTCTTTTCACTCTGTTGGTAAATTCTTCTGATGTGCAAAAATTTCTTAGCCAGCAGAGGTCCCATTTGTTGATGCTTTCAAGTGTTAAACGTGCATTTTGATTTCTGTCCATGAATTTTTTGCCTACCCCAATGTCTTCAAGATTTTCTCCCATTTTCTTTTCCAAGAGGTTTAATGATTCTGTTGATTCTGTTTTGATATTTAGATCTTTAATTTTTTTTTTTTTTTTGGTCTTTTTTGAGACAGGGTCTCGCTATGCAGTTGAGGCTGGCCTTGAGCTCACTTTTGTAACCCAGGCTGGTCTCAAACTCGCACCAATCCTCCTGCCTCAGCCTCCAAAGTGCTGGGATTACAGGCATGCACCACCACGCCCAGCTTAGATCTTTAATCCTTTTGGACTTTAGCTTAGTGCATGGCTATAGATTTGGGTCAAGTTTTAGTTTTGGGCATGTAGAGAGCCAGTTTTTGCAGCACTGTTTGTTAAAGAGGTTATCTTTCTTCCAGTAAGTGTGTTTGACCCCTTTATCAAAGAAATAGTGGCTGGTGTGCTTGTATTTGCTTCTATTCTATTCCACTGATCCTTAGGTCAGTTTTTTTTTTTTTTTTTTACCAATACCATGCTGATTTTATTACTGTAGCTTTGTAGTATAACTGTATAAGTTTAGGCCAGGAATTAGGAATTGTAATGCCTCCTGCCTTACCTTTGATTTTCAGAATTGTCTTTGCAATTCTGGTTCTTTTGTGGTTCGAAATAAATTTTAGGAGTGATGGGCCCGACAGGATGGTTCAGTGTTCTAAAGCACCTGCTTAGGAAAGCTTAGGTGGTTTCAGGGACTGCGGTTCAATTCCTGGCACCACATGCTGCGCCAGCCCTGTCCTCAGGGCAGGCTGAAATGGCCATAAAATAAATAAATAAACAAACGAAAGTTCTGAAACAAGGAAAAAAAAAAAACAAAAAACACCCAACTAACTAAAAAAATAAATTTTAGGAGTGATTTCTTCAGGTCTATGAGGTATGTTGCTGGTATTTTGATAGGAATTGCATTAAATCTAGGGAATATGGCCATCTTCACAATGTTGATTCTATCTAGGAGCAGGGAATATCTTTCCATTTTCTGAAATATTACAGTGGTTCTCAACCTTTCTAATGCCATAACCTTACAATACAGTTCCTCATGTTGCGTTGACCCCAAACGAAAGTATAATTTCGGCGGCTACTTCAAAACTGTAATTTTGCTATAGCTATGATTCAGGACGGCATTAGGCGACCCCTGTGTTTTGGTCGTTAGACCCTCACCAGGGTCGTACCCACAGGTTGAGGACTGCTGTTCTAGGATCTGTTTTTCGGGAGTACTGTAATTTTCATTGAAAAGGCCTTTTACTTCCTTAATTAGGTTAATGCCTAACTATTTCATTTTCTACAGTACTATCATAAAATCTACTGTTTCTCTAATTTCTATCTCAGTGTGTTTGTTATCTGTGTAGAAGAATGCTATTGACTTTTGTGTGTTGACTTTGTAGCCTGCTATGCTTCTGAATTTGTGTATTAATTCTAGTAGCTTCTTGGATGAGTTTTTTGGGTCTTCCAAGTAGATTGTCATGTCATCTGCAAATAGTGATAGTTTTCCTTCTTCTTTGCCTATTCTTATTCCTTTTTTTCTCTTTCTTGTCTAATGGCTGTAGCTAATGGTTACAGAACTATAATGAATAGGAGAGGTGACAGGGGACATCTCTGCCTTGTACCAGTTTGAGAATATAAGACTTCAGATTTTCCCCATTGAGAATTATGTTTAACAGTTGGATTGTCATAGATAGCTTTTGAGATAGAGGTCCTCTATTTCAGTTTTCTTTAGGACTTTGAACACGTATGAGTATTGGACTTGTCAAAGGCCTTTACAGCGTCAGTTGAGATGATCTTGTGATTTTTGGTTTTGGTTCTATTGATATAGTGTATTGCATTTATAGATTTGCATATACCGAACTATTCTTGCCTCCCTGGGATGAATCCTACATAGCCATGGTGTATAATCTTCTTGATGATTTATTGCATTCTAGTGGCTAGGATTTTATTGAGAATTTTTGCATCTATGTTCATGAGATAAACTGGCCTGTAGTTCTCTTTTTTAGTCACTTGTCTCTGTGGTTTTGGTATCAGTGTAATACTTTCCTCTGGGAATGATTTGGAAGGATTGCTTCCTTTTAGATTTCATTGAAGAGTTTGAGGAGTGTTGGGATTACATCTTATGCAAATTTCTTGTAGAATTCAGTAGTAAATCCCTCAGGTCCTGGACTTTTCTTTGTCGGAAGGCATTTATTATATTTCGTATTTCATTGGCTGTTATTGGGTTATTTAGAGTTCTTATATCTTCTTGACTCAGATGTGGTGATTTGTACTTTTCTGGGAATTTGTCCGTGCCATCTATGTCTTCATTTTTGTGAGAGTAAGGATTCTCAAAGTAGCTATTTATGATCCTCTGAATCTCTGCTGGGTCAGTAATAATTTCACCCTTTTCATTCCTTATTGCTTCCATTTGAGTCCTTTGTTTCTTCTTTTTGATAAGGCTTGCTAGGGGCTTATCAATTTTATTTAATCTTTCAAAGAATCAGCTTTTTGATTCATGAATTGTTTGTATTGTTTTCTTTGTCTCAATTGAATTAATTTCTGCTCTAATCTTTCTAATTTCCTATAACCTTTGGGCTTTTGATTTCATTTGCTCTTCCATTTCCAGGTAGTTTAGGTGCTGTGTAAGTGTTTTTAATTGTTCCAGTTTTTTTTTTTTTTTTTTTTTTTTTTTTTTTTTTTTTT
>PVJA010003533.1:0-14199 GCA_004027025.1 Myocastor coypus | reverse complement strand
TCTTGTTTAATTTCATGTGAAACCCACCAGTTGCTGAGAAGAGTGCTGTTTAATTTCCATGTAATTCTGGAGTTCCTAGGGTTTCTTTTGTCATTTATTTCCCATTTCATTGCACTATGATCAGATAATATACATGGATTAATATCTGTTTTCTTGCATATACTTAAGCATGACCTGTGGAATAATATGTGGTCTATTTTAGAAACTGTCCCATGTGTAGCTGACAAAAATATGTATTCTGAAGTGGTTTGGGGGAGCATTCTGTGTACATCCACTAATTTCATTTGTTACAAGTTCTGGTTCAGTTATGCTATTTCTTTGCAAATTTTTTGTCTGTTTGACCTATCTTTTTCAGATAGGGATGTGTTCAGTGTCCTATTAAGATTATGGTATAAAATATTAAATTTTTCATATCCATTAAGGTTTGTCTTCTATACCTTGGTGCTCCCGTGTTGGGTGCATACATATTTATGAGTGTTACATCTTCATTCTGAATTTTTCCCCTGACCGATATGTAGTGTCCTTCTTCGTTTCATTTGATCTGTCTTGGTTTGATGTTTAGACTATCTGCAAACAGGATTGCTACCCCTGCTATTTTTTTTTTTCAGGTGCTGGAGCATATAGTATTGTTTTCCATCCTTTAACTTTAGCCTATGAGTTTTTTTATGAGTTAAGTGTGTTACTTGTATACAGCATATTATTGGGTTTTGTTTACTTAGCTACTCTGCCAGTCTACTTCTTTAATTGGAAAACTGAGTCCATGTGCATTGATGGTTATACTTGAAATGTATTGAGCTAGGATTCACATGATTTTTATTCACTACTATTTAGCACTATTTTGGGGTTACCCTATTTCGTGGAATCTTGCTGTGCTCATTTGTTGAATTCAGGTAATTTTGGTCTCTCTCTGAATTACTTGTTAGTATACTGTGTAGTGTTGGCTTTGACGCCATGAAATTCTTTAGTTGTTCCTTGTGGTTGAAGTATTCCACTTCTCCCTTGTACTTGAAGGAGAGTTTTGCCGGGTATAACAGTGTAGTCTGAAATTTGTTTTCATGGAGGATTTGAAGCACTCTGCTCCATGCTCTTCTTGACTTCATGGCTCTGCAATTATTCTGATGGTTTTCCTTTAAATGTGATGTTTCTTTTCTCTAGCAGCTTTTAGTATATTAGTCTTTTACTGAATTTTTGGAATATTGACTATTACATGTCTGGGGGTGTTTTTAGTTGGGTTGATGTTCTTTTGAGTTCTGTAAGGTTCAGTTACCTGAATGTCCAATTGCTTTCTTATATTTAGGAGTTTTCTTCTATTACTTCTGCCCATATTCTTTTTATATCATTTGTATTGACTTCTTCTTTCCCATTGTTTCCTATTAATTTCACATTGTACATTTTTGCATCACTTTGCAGATGTTGAATTATATTTTCCTGCATCTTGGTTGTTTTTAAGAGATCCTTTCTTTTTCACTGGCTGCGACTGTGTATTCAAGATCTGAAACACTATCTTCACTTTTGTTCATATGTTTTTTCCAACTTGTGATTAAAATTTTATTTTCTTGTATATCTCTTTGAAACTGTTTCATGTGATCTATTTCTTTTCTATATTGGTCAATCAGGAATCCATCATTTCTCTACTCTCCATTAATTCTTTATGAATGTCTTCTTTAATATTACTTTAGTCTTTCACTATAGTTATCCTTTCTTTCTCTAGTTTAGAGATTATTTCTGCTCTGTTTTGCTCTTCACCTTGCTGCATTTGTTGCCCAACTTTAGATGCTGTTAATTTAGCATTTTTTTTTTTACTTCAGGGGTTATTTCTGTTTTGATTTCCTCTATATGTTTCTGCAATTGGTTTTCCATTTCAGGTTCTATTAATTCATGCATTTATTTTTCTATTTCAGATATTATCTATGATCTGAGTTGCTCTATATGTTTCTGTACTTGTCTGTCTACCTCAGATTCAAAGTTTTTGGCTGCATAATTCCCATTTTCTTCCATGGTAGCATCTCCTGTATTTGATTTGGGTGGGCTCAGACCCTGAAATTGCGTCTTACTCCTTGTCATTATCATTTTGTATGGCAGTGATCTCTGAACTTTGGTGAAATTATGCTGTTAGCAGATATGGGAGTTTGGTCTGGATCCACCAAGCTTATTCCCTTCCAGACATGCCTGTCTGTGATTTGGCTCAGTCCATTGGCTGCTACAAGGCCCCCATGATTTGGGACTGTGGGTGGAGTCAGAGCTCTGGGGTTGAGGAGTCTGAGGATGGACACAGACTGAGGTTCTTTACATAGTAGGCACACGTAGGTCAGAGTGGATGGTGGATAGTTTCAGAACTGGAGCTTGGGTGGAGGGACCCGGGAGATAGAGACAGGCAGAGGGTCCCTAACCTGCAGGCACATGGGCCAGACAGGATACTGGATTGGTTTGGGACTGGAACTCAGGTGGGAAGACTGCATTGGGTATTTCAATGTGAGCGACTTGATATTTAGTCATTTCTATATTCAAGTTAGAAGGCCTTCATTGGAAGGACAATCAGCAATATTTTTTTCCCAGTGTGTGTGTGTGTGTGTGTGTGTGTGTGTGTGTGTGCGTGTGTGCGTGTGTGCGTGTGTGCGTGTGTGTGTGTGTGTGTGTGTGTGTGTGTGTGTTTTGCTCTGTTGGAGATTTGCTTTGAAGTGCAGGAACTTTTCAAAAACAATGAAATCCCAGTTGCTGATTCTTTGAAGTATCTCCTATGCAGTTTCATTTTTGTTCATGGACTCTCTACTTATGCATATGTCTTTAAGAATTCTGCTTATATTTTCCTCTAGAAGATTTAGTGTCTTGGTTTGAATGTTTAAATCCTTGATCTATTTTGATTGTAGCTTAGTGAATTGTGATAGACATGGCTCTAATTTTAACCTTCAGCATGTGGAAAACCAGTTTTTCTAGCACTTTTGATTAAAGAATTTATCTCTCTTCCACAGAATATGTTTGGCCCCTTTGTTAAAGACAAGGTGGCTGAGAGTGTTTCTGTTTGTGTCTGAGTCTTCTAATGTGCCCCATTGATCCCCACGTCTGTCTGTATGCCAGTAATCATAGAAGCTTTGCAGTGTCATTTCAAGAGATGGTGATACCTGCCCCCTATCCTTTGTTTCCCAGGATTGATTTTGATGTTCTGGGTCTCCTTTGCTCTGCATGGATTTCAAGTACGTTTTGTCTAGTTCTGTGAGGTTTACTAATGTTATTTGAATCATGATGAGATTGAATCTCTGTAACAATTTTAGGACTATGACCATTATTGTAATGTTGCTTCTTCCTATGGAGAGCAAAGTATATCTCTCCATTTTTTTCAAATACTCTTGAATCTCTTGTCTGAGAGCATTGCAATTTTCGCTGAATAAATCTTTTATTTCTCTATGAGAATAATTGTTATTGCAGTTTATGATGTTATAGTGAAAGGTGTGTTTTCCATAATTTCTTTCTCAGTGCAATATTTTTTGTGTACAAGCATTCTACTGACTTTTGGAAATTGAGTTGGAGTCTTGCTGTGATACTGAATTTGTTTATTTGATCTACAAAATTCTAGGTAGAGTTTTCATTTCCAGTATACAGAGTATCATACCATCAACAAATAATTATAATTTCACTTCTCATTTTCCAATCCTTATTCCTTTTATTTCTCTCTTGTTTAAATGCTCTGGCTAAAATTTCTGAAGCTATATTAAATATGAGTAGAGACAGTGGACATTCTTGTATTGTTCATGGTTTTGAAGTGAAAGCTTTCAGTTTTTGCATATTTAGTATGATATTGGCTGTTGGATTCTCACAAATAGCTATTTAACAAGTTTTAATATAAATGGCCTATATTGATTTTCTGTAGTTTTTTAAATTATAAATGAGTGTTGGATTTTGTTTGAAGCTTTTTCTGCATTTATTGAGATGATAATGTGGTTTATTCTTGGTTCTATTGATGCACCATATAAACTTTGTGGATTTCTATATGCTGAACCATCCTGCATTTGTTCAGTGAATCCAGAGGTAGGCTGTGATGCATAACCTACTTGACAATTTGCTACATTCTGTTTGCTAGTATTCTACTGAGGATTTTTCCATCTATATAAAATTAGAAAGATTGACCTCTAGTTCCCTTTTTACGTTGGATCTTTCTCTGGGTTTTGTTATCAGAGTTATACATGCATCCAACAGTGAGTTTATGCAAATTACTTCACTTTCTATTTCATTCAAGAGTTTGAGAAATGTTGGCATTAAATCTCTCAGTTTCTTGTAGAATTCAGCTGGGAAGACATTAGAATTTGGGCTTTTATTTGTGTTTATATATATATATATATATATATATATATATATATATATATATATATAAATTTGATTCCCATTTTCTCATTATAGGAGTACTCAGAGTTTGCATGTCTTACAGATTCAGCTTTGTCTTTTCATATGTATCTACTATGCTGTCCATTTCCTTTATATTTTCCACCCTGTTAGACTGAACTTTTTTTTTATTTATTTTTTCTTGTTTCAGAACCTTTGTTTGTTTATTCACTCATTTTTATGGCCGGCTCAGCCCGCCCCGAGGGCAGGGCTGGCACAGCATGTGGTGCCGGGGATAGAACCGCGGTCCCTGAAGCCGCCCAAGCTTCCCCAAGCAGGCACATTAGACCACTGAGCCATTCCGCCAGGCCCCTAGACTGAACATTTTGGCAGTAAGTACTGATGATCTTCTGAATCTATCTAGGGTCTGTGGTGATCTCACACTTGGCATCCTCATTTCAATAATTTAGAGTTTCCTTCATTTTTTTGATAAGGTTGGTGAAGGAGATATCAATTTCATTTACCTTTCAGAGAAAAAATTCTTTGATTCATTTATTCTTTGTATTATTTTCTTCATCTCCATTGCATGAATGTCTGCTCTAATCTTTATAAGTTCCTGCCTTCATTGGACTTTGGGTTTGGATTGGTTTTCTTTTTCTAGGAGCTTGATGTATGAATGATAAAGTCATTTATTTGGGCTTGTTTGGTTTTCCTAATATGTAACATTATAACCATAATTTATCCACTTAAGATAGCTTTTATTGTATCCCACAGGTTTTAGTAAATTGTATTTACATTTTCATTTAATTATAAATATTTTTTAAATTTCTTCAATTTCATCTGTCATCTGCTGATTGTTTAGGAAGTTGTTATTTCATTTTCATTTTTCTGGTGTTTTTATTCTTTCATTAGACAATAACTCCCAGTTTTATTGCACTGTGGTCAGATAGTATGCATGGGATAATTTCAATTGCTTCACATTTAGTTTGGAATGCTCTGCGTGCTTGGACATGATCCATTTTGGAGAGTTTTCCCTATACAGCTGAGAAGAGTGTGTATTCTATTATTTCTTGGTAAAACATTCTGTAAAGGTCTCTACCAATTCCATTTCTTCACAAGTTTCTTTTAGTTCTGCTTTTTCTTTGCTGATTTTTGTCCAGTCTCTTTGTGCCAGCAGCTTGTTAAAGTCCTCCATTATAATTGTTTTGTTACCCATTCTGTTTTTCCAAAGTTTTTGTGAAAATTTGCCTTATGTAGGTGGGTGCTGCTACACTGGGTGCATATATGTTTATAATTATTATCTCTACCTCTAACAATTTTCCCTTCAATTATGTAGTTGCTTTCTTTATCTCATTAAATGATTTTTGGTTTGAAGTTGAGATTGTTAGGGGCTGGGGAGATAGCTCCATGGCCAAAGTGCCTGCTGGGCAACTGCAAGGTTGTGAGTTCAAACCCCAGTACCACCACAAAAACAAAAATAAAGAAAAGGTTGATATCATAAAAAAAAAAAAAAAAAAAAAAAAAAACTAGCATATTTCCCTGTGCTTTTCTCTGATATTCTGTGGGATGGAAAATTATTCTACAGTGGTTTACTTTGTCTGTTCATTTCCTTTAGAGTCAAAAATGGTTTTTGCATACAGCATAATGTTTAACTTTCTTTCTTTCTTTCTTTTTTCTTTCTTTCTTTCTTTCTTTCTTTCTTTCTTTCTTTCTTTCTTTCTTCTTTCTTTCTTTCCTTCTTCCTTCTACTTATTACAGGATTTACAATGTCTACATGGTCTATACAGTGTCTCAGATTGGACTTGTAGTGATTCTCATGTTTTCAACCTGTCACATGCTAGGATTACAGGTGCGCATCACCATGTCCCGTCTCCATGAATGTCTCAGGAAGCCCTGAGGGCTGGGACAGCATGCTGGGGATCAAATCTTGACTCCTGAGTCTGGGTAAGTACTCACTTTAGTCTGCTGAGCTCTCTGGCCAGCCCAGGTTTTTTTTCTTAATCCACTGTTAGTCTCTTACTTTGATTGATTAATTGATACCACTTACATTGATGATTACAAATGGTATATGTTGGCTTATCATTGTTATTTTCCTATTAAAGGTTATGCACATTTTCCTTCCTTTTAATTAGTTGCTCTGTTTAATGGCTCCTTCCTTTTGTCTTAAAGCTGTGGTTTTTCCTCTCTCCAGTAAATCTGTCTTCATAGGATTGCTTTGTTGGTCACGAATTTCTTCGTTTTTTCTTTGTCATGTAAATAATTGATCTTACCATTGAATCTGATAGATAGTTTTGCAGGGTACATCAGTCTGGATAGGGAGAAATTTTATTTCAATACCTGAAATACTTTATTTCAAGTTCTTCTTGATTTGATGTCTTGCGTTTAGATACCTACTATAATTCTGATGGGCTCTTTAATGTAGGTGATCTGCTTCTTCTAACAGCTTTTAGTATTCTATTCTTTTGCTGAATTTCTGAGATTCTGATTATTATGTGTATATGTGTAGTTTTTTGCTGATTATGCTATTTGAAGTTCTATTTGCCTTGCTTATATGCCAGTTTCTTTTCTCATGCTTGGAAAATTTTCTGCTAGTACTTCTGCAAATAGCCTTTTTATGTTATTTGTGTTATATCTCCTGCTGTTTCACGGACACCTATTTTTTTTTCATTTATGTATTTGGTACAGAGTCTCACTAAGTAGATCGGACTCATGGGACACCTATTATTCTTACATTATTTTTCTTTGTCTTGTCTTATAAAGCTGCTGCTTTGTTGTTTCATGTTCCTTTTTATTTGTAAGAGACCTTTCCTTTCACGTTCATTAGCTGCATTGCTATCTTCAAAGTCTGACCTTAAGAAGTCTCACTAACTACCATCTCCCAACATCGTTGCATTCAGGAGTAATTATCCCATAGGTGATTTGTGACTGATATATTTGAATCGTTGTATTTAATTGGCATCAAAATCTTTGATTGTAAAAGTAATTATAAATATATCTACACACTCACCCACAGAAGATGATTCAGTTGCACATCATTTTAATGCATATCCACAACTCAGTCATGATTCCGTTAGTAGGAAGTTGCTGCCCTTCTGTAACGTCACTGAGGTCATGCAAAGGCCTACAGACCAGTCATGAATTCCTCTGACAAGAAAACAATCTACTAATGCAGCCTCACAATTTTAAAACAGAGAGTTATAGATGATAAGAATAAAGCTCTCCAAATCTCTGTCATTACGTAAGCAGATGAGTCTTTACTGAAATGATAATAATAAAGCAGCAGCAGCTAAATAAGTTGATGATTTTGAGGGATGGCTTCAAAAAGAAAAGCGAAAGCTAATTTAAAATGGATCACAGGTGTCAGAAAAAGAGATGATTTTGTTTGTGTTGGGCATATTCTTTGGTTTTTTTTTTTTCACTTTGAATTTTTTAATTGGTAAACTTTATAGGTACAGTTTAGGTGTATAAAATGTTCTCATGAAACATAGAAAACTCAATACTGTACATGAAGTATCATGGTTAATTTAATGCTCATTCTCCTCTGGTTCCTCAACCCTGCTTTCCTTCCTCATTCACAAAAGCTGTTTCTATTTTTGTTTTTACTCATTTGTTTCTTCTATAAGTCCCATTTTCCTTTTTGTTTCATTTACAAACTTCATTTTAATAGGATACTTAAAATAATGATTTTTTCTAATAATCTTTACTCTGTTTACTTTTTCTTTCCTCCATAGTGAGTAATAGTCCAGTTTCTCCTGGATAGTTTCAATCCATCAACATTGCAAACACTGTGACTCCCTTTTTGGAGATTGAAATGATCTAGAGGAAGTATTACCTTCCAATTCAGTGGTATTATTTCTGGTACAAGCATTTTTCTCTTTGGAAGTAATCCTTCCTAGAGCAACATAACTTAAGTATAAAGCAACAGAATACAAATATCTTGTTACTATATTACTGGGCATAAGGGCGAGTGGTACCTTTTGCATTTCCACTTCTTGACTTCTTGACTTCTGGACTCATGGATTCAGACTGTGGGAGACACAGTACATAGAGTGGAAGTTGATTTAAAGCTTATATGCCTTTAAAAAAAAAAAAAAAAAAAAAAAAACTTTGCCCTAGTCCAGTAAGTTACTGTCACCTTGCTGATGCTGTACTTGTTTCTTCAAAGGAAGATTCTAGGGCCAGCAAGATAGTTGAGTGTGCTAATCTCCTGCATAGGCAAGCACAGAGACTGGGGTTTGGACCCTGAAACCAAGCTGCCTTGATGCTGTGATACTGGCATACCAAGCCAGCCAGCAAAACTAGGTGTGGTGGTAAATATCTGCAGTTCTAGTGGTGGGGAGGCTAAAAACAGCAGGATCACTATGAGTCTGAGCTTCATAGTGAGACCTTGTAACAAATACAAAAATAAAAACAAAGACCATTTCACCTTTCTATCAATTCAGCTGCCTCTGGATGGAGAAGAACATGTCAGATCAGTGCTTTCATGATCCTGAACCCCTTCTCTCATTTATTTTGTCATAAAATGTGTTCCCTGACCAGAAGTAATCCTGCGTGGAATTCCATAATGGTGGATAAGAGATTCTGTAAGTCGATGGATGTTACTTTTGACAGAAGCATTACATGCAGGGCAGGCAACTCCATATCTAGAATAAGTGTCTATTCTGGTAGGGATGAAGTGCTGTTATGTCCATGATGGATATGCTTTTTTTATAATCAAATCACTGGAAACACTAAGCCAAATTCGCTATAATCATTGGATCACAGGTTCATTTCCCTGGAAAGCAGTGAAACCATAGACTCAGTGTTGATCTCTAGTGGGGAACACACTGCGAACTCAGCAGTTGCTGTAGCCGATGAGCCTTGGTGAGTAGGAATCCATGTCACTGAGCTGCTGTATAATGCCTTTCCCTGTCGCCATGGCCACTCTGCTCATGTGTCCATTGGCACAGAGTACAGAAGGCCATGGAGAAGAAAGAAGTCAACTGCAATCTTCAGAATGGGTATTTCTCTCCACTTGACTGATTTTTAGTTCTCTGTAAGGGTATGACCTGAAGTCTTTCCTTTTTTTTTTTTTTTTTTTTTTTTTTTTTTTTTTTTTTTTTTTTTTTTTTTTTTTTTTTTTTTTTTTTTGTCATTTTGAGACAGGGCCTCACTATGCAGTTCAGTCTGGCCTTGAGCTCACTTTTGTAGCCCAGGCTGGTCTCGAACTCACACCGATCCTCCTGCCTCAGCCTCCCAAGTGCTGGGGTTACAGGTGTGCGCCACCCCGCCGGGCCTGTAGTCTTTCTTTAGTGGAATATACCTTCCATTATATTTTCCTTATCCATGTGTTCAATAACCATTTCTTTCTCTGCCACTTACATGCTGGTTATACCTTTGTTAATTGTTATATTCATATTCATCAAATATTTCATAATTTTTCACATTCTTTCTCTTCTTATGCGGCTTTAACCCGTGTTCTGAGACACTTTATTGAGTTTTCCTTAGTGCTTTACTATTTTCTTTTAGGATTCACATCCAGGGAATCGTCTGGCTACATATAGCCTCTTGATTTTATGCATAAATTTGTCTTGTAAATTTAGGAGGTATAAGGGTCGGCCAAATAGCTCAGCAGACTAAAGCATATGCAAGCTGATGCAGGGTTCAGGGGTTCGATCCCTGAGCCTTCTGTGCTGGCCCAAACCCTGAAGTGTGCTGAGACAGCAATTGAGACTGGGCATTGTGGCCCATGCGAGTAATACCAACTCTGGGTAGATTGTAAACAGGCATATCACTATGAGTCTGACCTAGTAGTAATACCCTGAAAACCCTGTAGATACTTCTCTAATGGATTAAAGATCTAAATATTTAAAAAGAAATGTTAAATCTCCTGGATGAGAAAGAGGGAGGAAATCTTGAAGATATCAGGGTAGGCAAACAGTTCATGGACAAAAATC
This sequence comes from Myocastor coypus, assembly GCA_004027025.1. Lineage (NCBI taxonomy): Eukaryota > Metazoa > Chordata > Mammalia > Rodentia > Myocastoridae > Myocastor > Myocastor coypus. The sequence goes on along the minus strand of PVJA010003533.1, from coordinate 3,949 downwards.
AAAATGCACGATTGACACTTGAAAGAATCAACAACTGGGACCTCTTCCAGCTGAGAGGTTTTTGCACATCAAAAGAAATTAACAACAGAGTGAAAAGATAACCCACAAATTTTGAAAAAAAAATTTAACTAGTAAGTATTTAGACAAAGGTCTTCTACCTAGAATTTATAAAGAACTAAGAAACATCAGGGTCTCATGCATAGACTGATAGACATGTAGGCTGCTTCAGGATTTAACTGCTATGGACTATACTGCTATAAAAATAAGGATGCAGGCATCACTGTAACATGATGTCATAACATATTTGATGAATATTCCTAGAGGACGATATGCTAAATGAAATGGAGTTTATAGTTTTACATTTTTAGCACTCTCCACTCGCGTTTTCACATCAATTAAACTTCTCTACATTCCCACAAGCAATGCTGAATAGTTTCTATTTCCTGCAGCCTTGCCCAGGAATCTTCTTATGTGATTTTCCAGATAATCATTCTTTCTGGAATAAGGTTAAAGCTCATGGTTATTTTAATTTAACATACTCTAAAAATCAGAGATGATAAAATTAGTTTCATGCATTATAGGACAATTATACTTGTTCTGACAAACATCTGTACATTGTATTTGTTCATATTTATTGGCTATTTCATTTTAGGGAGTTTAATTTTTCTATTTATTCCTATATTCTATATATTAGACATCAGTTAGAGAAAGAGCTGGCAATTTGCCGTCTGATTCTGTACATTCTCTCTTTGCAGTGTTAGTTGAGTTTCCAACTTGACGTCATCAAGGTATCATTGACTCATGGTGGTATTTCCTGTGCCACTGCAGTTCTTCTCAGATGCTCCTTGAGTATGTCTGTGATTTCAAAGGCTTTGCTGATTTTATCACACAGCACAATAAGTGTTTCCACTTTCAAAATTAGGTCTTTGATTCCTTTTGAGTTTAGCCGAGTACCTGTTGTGATATATAGGTCTTCATTCGTTCTCCTGCAGGTGGATTGCTAGCTTTTCCAGAACTCCATTTACTGAAGAGGGTGACTTCCCTCCAGGGTAAGTTTTTTGCTCCATTGCAAAAAATGAAATCATTGAACGTGTCCTCAGCTGTTTCTGCATTCCTTATTTGGTTACATTGATCCACATGACTGTTTTGTGCTGGAAAAGCGAAGACAATTTTATTTTGCTATTTAGAGATGGTAGAAAAAGTGTATGCTTTCTCTGCCCAATTGACATTTTCAAAACATAAATTTCAAATATCCCTAGTACAAGGACGCAAAAAGCAGAAATTAAATAACTAATTCAATAAATTTTCGGCAGTACCAGGCATCAATTTCAGGACTTTGCGTTTTCTGCATCCTCAAACCCTATAATTATTATTTTTTAGGAGAGTGATGTAAATACAAAATGTGTTTGGAAGAGTTAAACAATGGTAAGAATGTTTATTGAAAGTGTCAGGGGCCTGGGGAGATAGCTCCGTGGCACAAGTGCCTGCGTGGCAAGTGCAAGGTCGTGAGTTCAAACCCCGGTCCCACAAAAAAAAAAAAAAAAAAAAAAAAAGAAAGTGTCAATGTTTAATTGTTTGACCAATCTTACATATGTATATCTAAACAGATTTGATGATGAAAATATGTAATACAACCATTGTTAAATTATTCTTGCTTTTAAATTCTGTACTATATGTACTATTGCTTGTTGCTGTTTTTTCTACCTTTGTTTCTGTTGTTTTTACTCTTTAAAATAAAATTAAATCTAAAAAGAAAATCAGCTCTTTAATTGTGTCTGCCTTGCTCAGAGAGGTTACTGGAGTTATAACTTATGGAATAAGGAAACATTTTAAAGAGAGAATATTTAAAGTACAATGTCATTAAAACCAATGCCAACTTTACTCCAAGAAAGCATGTACAAATACACTTCAAATATGGACAAGATGTGTGATTCAAAACAATTCCTATAAGTGCCTGGATTTCATCACATTTTAATTTTTAATGTAATCAAATCATTTTAATCTTTTAAACTGTATCTATTTTAATGTAAAATACATTATAAATGCTTAAAAGTACGTAATACAGGAACACACATAATCTTTGTCATCTAAATTGCATTTAGTTAGTTAAAGAAGAAAAGACTTCCTTATGTGACTACATTGGCTTAAAAAAAAACAAAACAAACTATAGACTCTTTCCCTCCTAGAATAATTATTCTACAAGGTGCTTATTTTTCAAAAAAACATTTCTATTGGCTGCAGAGAGGTGCTATGTTTGAACCAAAAGCCTTGTGCATATTTCAGGCCAGTGATATGCCACTGAGCTACCGATATACCTTTAAAAATTTTCTGGAAATTATAACATCTTCTTAGTATATTTTAAGTATGTATATAGTCATCCCAAAATCACAAATGGAAGAAATTTTGAAAATCATCACAACAAAATTTATCATTTGGGGATTACACATTGTGAGTGCACATGCAATGTTTAATATAAAAACAAAGTATTTATTACATAATCTTATGTTTTACATATGTATCTTTTTAAATATGTGTTTGGTACAAGATCTCACTACGCCCCTCAGACTTGTAGTGATCCTCCTCTTTTCAGCCTCCGTAGCGCTGGAATTTCAGGTGTGGGCCATGAAGCCCAATTTCGGTGACTGGCTCAGTGCACCTGGGGACAGGGCCAGCATGGCATGTGGTGTCGGGAATTGAAACCTGGTTCCTGCGCTTGCCTAAGCAGAAACTTAACTCACTCAGCTATCTTGCTGGCCCTTCTTTTCTACCAAATTACTTTGTCTAATACTGTCCTGTTAATTATGAGATTTTGTTGCCCTTATTTCTAAATACTTTGCCACAATTATAGATTCGACACATTTCTCACATTCTACTGTGAAGAGATTTGCACTATGTTTTATACAAATAAAATCCAAAATAAGATATCAATACATTCATAATGAAATTAAAGCAATGAAGTGAAAAAAGTTAGACCGTAATATTTTCCTTTATGTTTAAGAAAAAAATAGAATTATATATAGTTGGACATAATTGTAAACATTTTTCTATAAACTTTACCACTATATGTTAAGATAAGGTAAGCATATTCACTGTGAATATGTATACTGCATTGAAATATATAATATAGAGTAAAAGTAATGTATAAATAGTTATATTATAAGGGTGTACGGCACAAGAAAATAGGATAAAATATCTCAGCGACAAAGGTGGAGATGTTGTATGCAAAATTAACTTCTGAGTCTTTGGCGTAGGGTATCAGAAGTATAGTTACTCTTGGGGGGTAGGGAGATTGAAAGGGAGCTCAAGGAGCTTCTAGATTACTCATGTCTTTCTGAGTTTGGTTAGCTGTGTAGGTCAACAGTTTATATAAATAGAGCAGGAATTACAAATGTAATTTCTGTCCTTATTATGTATAATATGTTTGAATACATTATTTTTTTGAAATGGCACACATTTATTTTTAGTAAATATATACTTTAAATATATACTTTAATTTTTGCTATTTGTTTGATTTTATTTTTTATTTATTTTTCATTACTTTTAATAAAAAATCACAGTCAGACAGTTTCAAATACATTAGGAATACATTCCCAATAATTGATACGATGCATATTATTGTCCTCATTGTAGTTATACAGGGCACAGGGTGTACACATGATAAATTTTCTAATGGTTATAATTGAGAAGACCAAGATGAGAGATATTCAACCAAGGTTTTTTTTTTTTTATGACACATTGTTGTACTCTATATTTTTTAATTTAATATTTTTATTATTTAAATTTAACAATGGTTATATTACATATTTTCATCATCACATCAGATTAGATTAATACATATAGGTATATAAGATTGATCAAACAATTAAACGTTAACCCTTTTAAATCAACATTACTTTTTTTTTTCATTTTTCTTTTTCCCTTTCTTTCTTTCTTTCTTTTTTTTTTTTTT